>JAVJIF010017976.1:0-82463 GCA_038442645.1 Agave tequilana | reverse complement strand
GAACTCTATCATGATGCCTCCGATCAAGGATCCAGCTTTGGTTGTGCACTATCAGGAGCCACCTCTCAGACTTGGGGGATGTCGCTGCTGATGTGCAACAAACCGATGGTGAGGTCGCCCCTAGTCAGTTGAGGGGGAATCCTCGCCTTCAGATATGAATCGGGATATCCAGGTCCTGACTTCTAGTTCAAGATTGTTCCTGGGAAGAGGTGATGATATAATCATCCTGAGTGAGGGAGCTAGCTAGATGAACCGGAGGAGTTTGAAAAGTATTCTTTAATAGAGTACAGAAGAGAAATGGGGGAGGCACTTGAAAAAGTATATTGATTACTACTTCACTCTCTGAGTGTTGCTTTATTTGTTATTGAACTTTTCTCTTGCAGGTTGTATCACTTTCCTACCAGCTTGTGGATACCCAATAATCTATCTTGAAGGCAAGGAACAGAACCATCGTGGACTTGAGAGGGGAGGTCAACAAGCTAACTGCAGACGAGAAGAAGATGGGTGAGGAGCTCGCCCGACTTCAGGCCAACATGACGTAGCATGGTTAGGAGGTGGATTAGCTCTGAAAGTAGCTTATGGACAAAGACAAGCTTCATGCCGAACTTGAAGCAGAGTGGAGAAAAGTTGAGTAGGCTTTGAAGGAAGCTTGCGGTTAAACACTTTATCCTCAAGTCGGCCCTCAAAGATAGGGAACTAGCTCTGGCGAATTGGAAGGAGGTGGAACCCTCCATCCAGCATGCTCGTGATGAGGAGAAAGTGTCTAAGAAGATGGCCAGTGACTTACTCTCTGAGGCGGAAAAAGAGAGACTTGCCTCCAGCGCGAGAAGGACCAGCTTCGGAGTAACCTGGAGAATATGCTTGCTAATAAGAGGAAGTCCAAGGAATTGGTCATAAAAGACTAGAGAAAGCAACAATGGGCTATAGATCTTCACAAGAGGATGAGATACAAGCAAAGCTATGAGGACCATGAACAGGGTAAGGAGCCTAGATATCCTCTTGATGATGATGTGGAGATGATTTTGGAGAATGCTGAGGAGGAGAATTCCGAGGATGAGGGGGGAGCGAAGAGTATAAGGAGGATGACGATGCGGAGGTGGTTGAGAAAGACGAGGAGGAGGTCTTGGGCATTGAGGGGGCTCCGAGCAGTGAAGTGGCTCAAGCTGAGGAGACCTCCAAAGTGCCAAGCGATGCACCCCCTGTTCAGACTAATGCTGCTAATGTCATGGCTATAGGAGTGGGGGCTGAAAGCAAAAGGTATGAGTCAAAGTAAGAGCACGTGTCGAACTCTCATGCTAAGACCCCTCAAGATCACACTGTGAGTAAGAAGTAAGATTGAGAAGCATATACGCAAACTTGTACTCCCTTTCAGTTATCAATGATGATATTTTTGCCTTGATCTGCTTAATATGTTTTCCTCTTACTCTTCCTATTGGGCTATCAACTGTAGCCAAGCGGATCCATGAACGCTCATATGAAGAAGCCTTCTGTGCTGAAATGAGCCTTGGTTATCCGTGGTGATCCCGCAAGACCTTTAAGTTACTGTGAGCGATTTGAAAGTCTTTCTGCAAGATCTTAGACCCGTGAGGGGCTCCTTGATATATCAGATGGCTCCAATGACCCAGATGGCTCCAATGATGGGATCGATCTATGCCTTGAAGAAGAGTCAGAGTCTTTGCTCAATTACCTTTGGGCTGGGCAAGAAAATGTGATGGGGCAGATTTTCGATCAGCACGGGGCTTTCATTCAATGTTAAGATTGCAATATATGATTGCCTCATCTTACAGATGTGTCGTGAGTTGGCCCGCGACACGCAAAGGGGAGAGAGTTTGTGGCAAAGCTGGTTGGACACATCAACAAGTCAAAGGAGCAGGCACAATAGCTGGATAAGTTGAGGGATGAAGTCCACTCTATGCATGAGACCTTTAGGAAGGTGCATAGAGACAACTATTTTGTGGCTAAGCAATGTAGGAGAAGCTTGACGATAATGACTCTTTGACGACTTTGAGGGAGATGCTGGAGGAGCTGAAGAAGACATTGAAGGATGGCATCGAACTGATTGACTCCAACCGGAACTTGTGTTCCGAAATGTCCAAGATTCGATCTCAATTGGATGCAGAGAAGGGGAAAATCTCACACTTCAAGAATACATTAAGAGACGACAGAGAGAAACTGAGTATCAAGAGCTTATGATAATTGAACTGAGAACCAAAATGGACTGGCTCTCAATCTTCTTCGCGGCGAAGCGTAAGATAATGAGCACCTTCAGAGTATACAGTTGAAGCTGGAATGAGAATTTGAGTGACTTTGCCGTGTCCCTTCAAGCCTTCACCCTTTGACCCGCGTCAGGGTTCAAATGAGAGGCATTGGTAGGGAAATTTCTATGTTTGGAGTCTAGTGGCTCTGTTTTTGTAACTATGGCTTTGTACAATGTAATGGATGTTATGTAATGTAGACAGACCTTGTGTTTTCATTCTACGTCTTTGTTTAGCTGAGGGATACCACGGAGTCATTAGTGGCAGGTCACCCTGTATCTGTGAGTTGTTCTCGTAGGATACTGGAGTCGTCGGGATTGGTTATCGGATGATTTTCATCCTTGAGCCTGTGTTGACCTAAGTCGTCAGGGTGTAAACCCGACATACGCCACTAGAAAATGCCGCCAGAAGGACTTTCATTTTTTAGGAGAGTCTCTGTATAAGCCTTAGACATCAGGGTAAAAACCTGATATGGCCTGACGGAAGAGCCATCATGAGTACTTTCACCTTTCAGGAGAATCTCCGATAGGCCTTAGCCGCTAGGGTAAAAACCTGATATAGGCTACCGAGGGAGCCGTCAGGAGGACTTTAGTATTTCATGAAAGTCTCTATATAGGCCTTAGCCATCAGGACGAGGACCCAATATAGGCTGTCAGAGGGAGCCGTCAGGAGGACTTCTGTCTTTCAGAAGAGCCTCCGTGTAGGCCTTAGCCGTCATGGTCAGGACCCGATATAGGCTATTGGAGGGGTGGTCAGGAGGACTTCCATCTTTTAGGAAAGTCTCTGTGTAGGTCTTAACTTTCATGATGAGGACCCGATATATGGTGTCGGAGGGGCCATCAAGAAGATTTTCGTCTTTCAGGAGAGTATTCATGTAGGCTTCAGCCGTAAGGGTGAGAAATCGATTTAGGCTATTGGAGGGGCTGTGAGGAGGACTTTCGTCCTTCAGGAGAGTCTCCGGATAGGCTAACCTTCAGGTGAGGACCCAATATAGGCTGTCGGAGGGGCCGTCAAGACGATTTCGTCTTTCAGGAGAGTCTTCGAACAGGCCTTAGCCGTCAGGGTGAGGACTGGATATAAGCTGTTGGAGGGGCCATCAGGAGGATTTTTTTTCTTTCAGGAAAGTCTCTATGTAGGCCTTAGCCGTCAGGATAAGGACCGATATAGGCTGTCGAAGGGGCCGCTGTCACGCTGTGTCAACCAAAATACGCGAAAACGACATGTGACGAGAGTTGGCGACGTATATATGCAACGATAATCCTCACTCATATACACTAAACCTTTTATAACCTGAGCAAGTTATATAATCTACTATAATAAAATTATAACACTGCAATATGACATATAACATCCCACATAAGATAATATTATTCTATGAGTAAATCAAATAGAATAAATGCTGAGCCTAATATATAGAGAATAAAAAAAATCAACAAGAATAAACAAAAAAGACATGAATAATACCCAACATCGGATGATCACACAAATAGAAATCCAGGCTCCTACCGTTGCTCCATAAGCTCCTCAATAATATATATAATACATGATCAGTAGAATAAAGTATCTCCTAGATCTTGATATGCAAACCTATCTAGAAATATCAAGCTCATTCATATGTATTAGGATATAACAATAACCGATCCCTTAACTTTTGATCTCAATACAATCACCATAGATATCAAATATTTAAATTCAATATCAAAGGAATAAGAAAAAACAACCACAAACTCAAATAACCAACAAGTGGTTCTCTCTTTTTTATCAATCTACCCTAATCCTCTAAGTTCATCAGTGTATCAAATTTCAAACATGTTGAAATACAATATTCAACTGCACCTAATCAAATCCCCATTACCCACTTTGTAACGCCCCGATCCTGGCGGATACGGAGACATTACTGCAACGTATATACGCAAGTCAGAAGTACCTCCACGTATATACGCTAAGCATCAGTACAGGCGAGAATCAGAGTACGAAAGCAGTGGTGCATTATACATTCCAACACATGAGTACAATTACAAAGTTATCACCAGAGGTGATCCAATATTACATGAATATTACATCACTGACATGCGCAATTGCGAGATTACAAGCAGATGTACATGGATGAATAGTACAAAAGGGCACTCACGAGTTTACTAAAGGAAAACTCGAGAGGTACACAGGGGGCCTGGAAGAATAGAGCTCTGAACGGTCTGCTGGAGATCCACGCTACCGCTACGCCACTCTGATCAGCAACAGGGAGAATCCACGCACTTCAATCTCCATGACCTGGACATGAGAATCCAGGGGAGTCAAATGATACTCCCCAGGCGAGTGGTGAAGCAAAAGCCAAGTGGCGAACAAGAACGAGCACAAGTGTGCCTTCAGGCATGGCAGGTGTGAACAGGTATAACATAATCATCATAAAACAGGAAATCCGATATAAAATCCAGGACAAGCAATTATAGTAAGGCATATCACAGATTCATAGCCGTTTAAGCTGCAGGCTTCAGTATGCGTCCCATTCCACATACCTCTACTTACAACTTAAAGAGCCGGTTATTAGACACTTTATTATTACTCGTCTTACCCTGATATCTAGCTATGTGAACTAGCGTCCCAGCACACATAGATCCATATCCGAGTAAAGCAAGGTTGTTATTGGAAACCAGCGGGGGTATCAACGAACTATGTTTACAGTGGGTCCCGTACATACCCGGGACCACGGCCCAGGATTGTTCCGTTGCTTGGTGACGGAACCTGCCGCAAGGCTAACAGGAGGGTCTTATAGGATGCCCTTGTCAAGATGGTACCAAGAAGGAGGGAGCCAGCACTCCCCTCGGTCGCCTGGAGGCCCACAGGTCAGACCGGAACATGTAGTTGCACAACATTCCTAAAACCACTGTAAACACGAACACATATTGATAGCCGCATGTTTCCCCCGACCCGATGCAAGTTGTTCCTTTTATGATTTATTAGGTTAATTATCAATTTACGGGAATAACAGGAACAGGACATGATCAGGAATTCAGGAGTTCAGGTCACTGTATATAATACAGGATAACAGGTCACTGATCATGATACAGGATATCAGGTCACTGTACATAGTACAGGATAACAAGGCAGGGTTCCCGTAAATGTGATAATCACAGGTCAAGTATATCATGCTGGGTGTCAAGTGATAGCATGACAAGAGATTGATATTAGATAGGTAACCAGTCATGTCAAGAGATTGATATTAGTCCGGTGGCAAGTCATATCATAACAAGAGGTCTTGCCAAGTAGTAGCATGTCAGGTGTCAGGTGATAGTACAACAGTTGTCAAGTGATATACATGTGTTAAAAGTAATATGAAAACGACAAGTAGTATAGACAGGTGTCAGGCATGAAGTAATGGCATGGGGTAGAATAGTAGCTGAGCACAAACAAAGCGGAGCTGAGCAAGCTGAAAGTACAGACAGCAAACAGTATTTAACACTGGAGCGTCTGGCGAGGTTACCGGGACGACTCGACTGAAGTACGAGCAGTAAATCCGACAGCAACTCGCCTAAACGAATCTAGTGGTAAAGCGCTGAACGCTGATCATGATAACCAGGCGGAGCTGAGAAACCTGACGATCCCAATCACGCCTCTTTCGAGACAGTGAGTGACCGGAGGCTGAACTGAGAGACCTGCCAGTCCCAATCACCTCTCTTTCGAGATAGTGAGTGACCGGAGGTTGAAGGGGTCCGGAAGCCAAGTATGGTATAAGGCAGTACAATACATCACAGGCATGGTATGAGTACAAGAAGTAAACTACCCTAGTACAAGCATTCGTCACAGAGCAATACATGTCCAGAGATTGGCACTCGGCCATACACAGATACAGGGACTCAGCCCAATACAAAATACATGGAAACATAGAATAAAATACATGTCGACCCGACGAAGCGGGGAAACCCAAATGGAAGCGAGAGCGAGAACACTCGCATTAGTCAATAAAATACGAAGGCAAGCGGATAGCGAGATTACTCGCCTAAATCACCGGAAAGCCGAAAAGGTCCGAAATCCATGGAACTCGGGACGCGCCATAATTATGAAAGGAGAGAGAGCACAGGAAGACGCGGGTTTTGGAAGTGAGACGCGAGGGTCGCAGACGCGGGAGTTAGCGTCGCGAGAATAACAGACACGGGAATCACAGACGCGGAAATAGCAGACGCGGGGTTCGCGTCGCAAGATGCCTCAAACGCGAGGTCTGCGTTCAAGTGCGGACGCGAGGGAAACGCGGACGCGGACGTGGGTTCTGCATCGCGTTAACACAAGAAGAACACAAACGCGGGAATCACAGACGCGGGGATCGCGTCGCGATGGTGTCATAAACGCGGGGTTCAAGTCCCGTGTCCATGAAGGAAATGCGGACGCGAGTATAAACTCTGCGTCACGCCAATACAGAAACGCGCGGAGCGCGTTAAGGGATTGCCCAGACGCGGGGTTGAGATCCGCGTTAGGAAAGTCTTGGCGAGGAAAATCACTCGCTGACAAGATTCCTTTGTTGCGCCCGACGAAGGGAAGTTCGGCCCCAATCAAAAGGAGGGTACCGGCCCTAAGTCTTGCCAACGGAGAAGAACACGGCTCCAATCCAAAAGGAGGGACCGGTCTTCGAGTCTTGCCAACGAAAAAGAGCACGGCCCCAATCCAAAAGGAGTGGGCGGCCCTTGAGGAGATGGAGTGATGGTGGTTTGTGGAGGATTTTGATGGTGGTGGTATTTTTGGAGAAGGTAAAGGAGAAGGTGGAAGCTTTGGAGTTTGTGGTGGTTTCCATGGAGATGAAGGAGGAAGAAGATGAAGGTAAGGAGTTGGAGGAGTTGTAGTGGTGGTTGTTGTGGTGGAGATGAAGGAGGAGTTGGTGGAGGTTAAGGCTTTGGTGAAGAGAAAGAAGAGAAAATGAAGTGAAATGGAGAAGGAAAGGTATTTATAGGATTTGAGTTTGTAAAGTGATGCAAATAAATAAAGGAGAGGGGGTTTTTGCAAATGGGGAGATGAGGTGACTCTCTTGGCCACTTGGCTTGTTGTGATGATGAGAGAGGAGTGGGGTGTCTTGGAAATGACATTTGGAAGAGAAGGAATTAATGAAGAGAGAGAAAAGAGGATATCATAATGGTGTTGCATACCATATAGGACAAAAGCAATAAAGGAGGAGAATCTTGCATTCCCTTCACTCAAAACGCAGCCCTCACCTGCGTTTGGGCCGAATGGGTTAAACGCAGGGATTAAGCCGCGTTTAGGGAAAGCCAAAAGCTGCGTTTCAAAGAGGAGAGAGAGTCATGATAATGGATGGGATTTGATCTGAAGTGCATTAAATGCGGAATGGGAGGATCTTCACAATAAATGCGGAATCCCAGGTTGGTGAGATCCGCGTTTGAGGAAGAAGAGAGAAAGTGGGAAAAGACAGAGTGGAATATACGGGACAATCTCCTCGGTAACTGGGAAAACACCGGAAAGGCCCAAAAATAAAGTAATCCGGAAAGCTTCCCAAAAATTCTTAAAAATCATAAATATTATAAAATGATTTTTGGTGAAATTGGTTTTCAAAAATTCAATCTCATTTTCAAGATAAAAATCCAGAAATCAACCGTCAATCTCGGTATACACCGGATTGGCCGGATTTTGATAAAATCTGATAAATCCCAGAAATTGAATTTAGATAGAAAATATGATTTTAAGAAATAATGTCTAAAGGCACTTTTAGAAATTCCAAACCGTTTGTAAATTAAAATTCCGGGAATCGGTCAGCGGCACTGATCGATACCTGTTTTGAAGATTTTCAACTTAATTGAGGAAATTCTAGAAAATCATGAAAAATCTAGAATATTGGAAAATGATGTTTAAAACTGAAATCGGTCAAATCGGAATACCAGAATGTCCAAACCGAGCAATACTCTAGGATCGGGTCCTTGGTTCAGACTAAGGTTGACTCCGAGTTCACAAATCCAAATCCAAGGCAATACGATCATATAAAGAATTCATAATACAAAACAAATACAGGAAGTAAATCAAAAAAATACGATCAGAAAATACGAATACGCAACTAAGTACGTATTCCAGGAACGGGGTGTTACACTCTATCCACCTTACAATAAATTGCGTCCTCGCAATTTCGATAAGGGGTGGAATGAACACAAAAAGATAGGGATGAGGATTATGCCAATCAAGATATGAATAACTATGAGCTGTCCTCCCAGACTGAACGACTATCTCAAGGCATCTCTGCACTTCTGCCGCATTCATATAACCTCTGACGGTGTCATAATAATACTGATCTGATTTCTGCTTATAAAAGAACGCTGTCGGAACTTTGATAGACTACCCTTATTCTGAATGATATAAGGTGAGCTGGCTTGGTAAGATAATCAATAATGCTTCGATCAGACTGTGAGCCAGAGATGATGAAATCCATAGTGTTGAAGTCCATAATATAATATAAAACTCTGCATGGTAAGATGTTATCCTTTTGCAGTAGAATTACTGACGGGCTGCATACTGGACTTTGCTAACTTTGAAAGACGTAGCCAAGAATATAAAATAACTGTGAAGGATCCCGAATACTGACTTATGAATGATAGCCCGACTGAGGATGAAACAGGAAGAAGATATCTGAGCCCTGTAAGATTGGTGAAATGGATCTTTGACAAGGGTCATGGCGATAGCTCAGATGTAGTGATGAAACTCTGTTCAACAGATCCATGAAAGCACACTGGGCAGAAGAAATCCGAGGAATGGCTAGAGTGCTGAGCACTGAAGGGACTAGCCACGGATGAAACCAAGCCTAGATGAGGTCATCGCGTAACACAGCTTAGGTGTTAAACATTAGGGTGCGGCGAGGCTAACGCTTTGCGAGGCTCGCGTATGGCGAAGCTCACGCGACGAAGCCAGCGCGTAACACAACGCTAAATGCTAAGCACCAGGGTGCAGCGAACCCACACCTGGTTAGGTTCACGGATGACTAGAACACGACCCTCGCTCAGCGAGGCTAGCGGAGCCTTTGGTCCATCAAATCAATAAAAACTGCCAGGAGTTATTGGCTCTGAGAATATGATCAAGAAATCACAAGAATAGAAACGAGTCTCGAATTCTGTCTTCTAAATAGTAACTTGACTGCAGATTAGCTCTGAGAATACCCGAGTTCCATGAACATAGTCCAAGAAATCATGATCGCTATTAGAGAAATAAAAATAGAAAATACCATAACTCTGTCTGCCAGAAGTCCTGATTCTGAATTACTGTTATATACTGACACTCCTCATGAAATGATGCAATCTATCTGACTATATAAGTGACGACTACTCTGCTTGATGTACTAGTCTTCCATGATGTATCCATAAATACAAGAATATAATGCAAGGCCGAAGATCTGCCCAGTATAAGACAATGTGATATACCAGAGTCGAGGAATGCCAGAACATAATGAGAGTGACTACATCTGCCCTGCTATTACCTCTCTAGCCACGCATATCTTAAGTTGGCATAAAGGTTATAAAAATCAGAATAGCAAAATAAGAAAGATAGGAATCATGAAATAAGGAGAAAAATAGGACGGACCAGGATTGAAGGTGATAGGACAATGAGGAGGATATGATATAGAGAATTTACCAACTCCGGGACATATTAAAATGGGGATAATAATTACGGTCAGTACTTCAAGGATTCCTCCTTCAGATATCGAACACCCTTTCTGTTCTTACTCCATCATCTTGAGCATCCTGACTTCCCCTTCAGTCAGATCATATGTTTGCTTCCCTTCACCATGTGCCCTAACTCTTAATCTCCTTTGTATACGACTCCATGCTGGATGCTGGGGATGAAGCGAGGTTATTCTGACAGTAGGTCCTAGATTCCCTCACGACGGTGATACTGGATGGGTTGATCTGATCGGTGTAATGTTCTCTGCTTCCTTGAACAGACCGTCACCTTTCAACTAATCTCTGAACCCGTGTATGACATAATTCATAGCCTTTCTGGTGGTTGTGTTGTAGATGCCCAGCTCCAGACAATATCCACCAGTCATATGTTGTGGGCAGGGTTAGAGGGATGGCTTAGCTAGTAGGGCGTCCAGAGGCCTGTCTGAGCCTTTACTTCCATCAATTAAGAGGGTCTCTTCACCAACTTCATCTGCAACTCATCCTAATCTTTCTCCTCTGGGTCCATTCCACTTCCCGGATGATGACTGAAGAACTTGAGAATACTCCTTGGGCTGCTTGGGGATAAGAAACATCCTGCTCTTCATCTTCATTTCTCACTTAAGATATTGCTTGCTCGGTTCTCCTTATCGGCCACCATGTAAAACACCGACCGACTTTGCCTTAGGAATTTTGCAGTGTACTTATTTACAATCCAATCCCCCTACCGCAATTTGATAAATCATTCTTCCTATAGAAATCCTTCGAGGACTAGTCCCAAGTGTTGGGCTTTCCCAGTCTCGCTGCTTCCGCCAACTACTACATCCAGGCTACATCTTCTAACTGTATTTTGATCATTTTCACCTAGTTCTCGTCAGGGACCCAAGTTGACTTAGAAGACCCATCAGGTTTACTGACCACTGCTATGCATCCAGGGCTTCTCCATGCTTGAAAAGATTGCCGGCTGTAATTTCCTGAAATCCAACATGTCGCCTGGCTTCTGTTCCCGGAGTGCAACCAATGATCCTTGGTGCGGGACCTTCGTCTGTACTTGATCGTGTCTCATCATATCTTGCAGAGATAGTCTTAAATCAAGATTTTCTCCATTAGGGTTACCCTAGGAAGAACCAGAACCGTTATGATTTCCCCATCTTTTCATGTCCGAGTTGGTCCAAGAATAACAAGAAACTGAAGTATGAAAGGATGGGAGAACTTCAGAATTCAAGGATAAGATTATCAAGAGAGAATGGATAACTTTGTACTTGTAGTTGGATTGTATAACCAGGACTCATGCATTCCAGTTGCAAATTTCTTTACCATTAATTTGCCATCTGGACGTACTGAGGAAGTAAGAGCCTAAGCTCTGATACCAACCTGTAACGCCCCGATCCTGGCGGATACGGAGACATTACTGCAACGTATATACGCAAGTCAGAAGTACCTCCACGTATATACGCTAAGCATCAGTACAGGCGAGAATCAGAGTACGAAAGCAGTGGTGCATTATACATTCCAACACATGAGTACAATTACAAAGTTATCACCAGAGGTGATCCAATATTACATGAATATTACATCACTGACATGCGCAATTGCGAGATTACAAGCAGATGTACATGGATGAATAGTACAAAAGGGCACTCACGAGTTTACTAAAGGAAAACTCGAGAGGTACACAGGGGGCCTGGAAGAATAGAGCTCTGAACGGTCTGCTGGAGATCCACGCTACCGCTACGCCACTCTGATCAGCAACAGGGAGAATCCACGCACTTCAATCTCCATGACCTGGACATGAGAATCCAGGGGAGTCAAATGATACTCCCCAGGCGAGTGGTGAAGCAAAAGCCAAGTGGCGAACAAGAACGAGCACAAGTGTGCCTTCAGGCATGGCAGGTGTGAACAGGTATAACATAATCATCATAAAACAGGAAATCCGATATAAAATCCAGGACAAGCAATTATAGTAAGGCATATCACAGATTCATAGCCGTTTAAGCTGCAGGCTTCAGTATGCGTCCCATTCCACATACCTCTACTTACAACTTAAAGAGCCGGTTATTAGACACTTTATTATTACTCGTCTTACCCTGATATCTAGCTATGTGAACTAGCGTCCCAGCACACATAGATCCATATCCGAGTAAAGCAAGGTTGTTATTGGAAACCAGCGGGGGTATCAACGAACTATGTTACAGTGGGTCCCGTACATACCCGGGACCACGGCCCAGGATTGTTCCGTTGCTTGGTGACGGAACCTGCCGCAAGGCTAACAGGAGGGTCTTATAGGATGCCCTTGTCAAGATGGTACCAAGAAGGAGGGAGCCAGCACTCCCCTCGGTCGCCTGGAGGCCCACAGGTCAGACCGGAACATGTAGTTGCACAACATTCCTAAAACCACTGTAAACACGAACACATATTGATAGCCGCATGTTTCCCCCGACCCGATGCAAGTTGTTCCTTTTATGATTTATTAGGTTAATTATCAATTTACGGGAATAACAGGAACAGGACATGATCAGGAATTCAGGAGTTCAGGTCACTGTATATAATACAGGATAACAGGTCACTGATCATGATACAGGATATCAGGTCACTGTACATAGTACAGGATAACAAGGCAGGGTTCCCGTAAATGTGATAATCACAGGTCAAGTATATCATGCTGGGTGTCAAGTGATAGCATGACAAGAGATTGATATTAGATAGGTAACCAGTCATGTCAAGAGATTGATATTAGTCCGGTGGCAAGTCATATCATAACAAGAGGTCTTGCCAAGTAGTAGCATGTCAGGTGTCAGGTGATAGTACAACAGTTGTCAAGTGATATACATGTGTTAAAAGTAATATGAAAACGACAAGTAGTATAGACAGGTGTCAGGCATGAAGTAATGGCATGGGGTAGAATAGTAGCTGAGCACAAACAAAGCGGAGCTGAGCAAGCTGGAAGTACAGACAGCAAACAGTATTTAACACTGGAGCGTCTGGCGAGGTTACCGGGACGACTCGACTGAAGTACGAGCAGTAAATCCGGCAGCAACTCGCCTAGACGAATCTAGTGGTAAAGCGCTCAACGCTGATCATGATAACCAGGCGGAGCTGAGAAACCTGACGATCCCAATCACGCCTCTTTCGAGACAGTGAGTGACCGGAGGCTGAACTGAGAGACCTGCCAGTCCCAATCACCTCTCTTTCGAGATAGTGAGTGACCGGAGGTTGAAGGGGTCCGGAAGCCAAGTATGGTATAAGGCAGTACAATACATCACAGGCATGGTATGAGTACAAGAAGTAAACTACCCTAGTACAAGCATTCGTCACAGAGCAATACATGTCCAGAGATTGGCACTCGGCCATACACAGATACAGGGACTCAGCCCAATACAAAATACATGGAAACATAGAATAAAATACATGTCGACCCGACGAAGCGGGGAAACCCAAATGGAGGCGAGAGCGAGAACACTCGCATTAGTCAATAAAATACGAAGGCAAGCGGATAGCGAGATTACTCGCCTAAATCACCGGAAAGCCGAAAAGGTCCGAAATCCATGGAACTCGGGACGCGCCATAATTATGAAAGGAGAGAGAGCACAGGAAGACGCGGGTTTTGGAAGTGAGACGCGAGGGTCGCAGACGCGGGAGTTAGCGTCGCGAGAATAACAGACACGGGAATCACAGACGCGGAAATAGCAGACGCGGGGTTCGCGTCGCAAGATGCCTCAAACGCGAGGTCTGCGTTCAAGTGCGGACGCGAGGGAAACGCGGATGCGGACGTGGGTTCTGCGTCGCGTTAACACAAGAAGAACACAAACGCGGGAATCACAGACGCGGGGATCGCGTCGCGATGGTGTCATAAACGCGGGGTTCAAGTCCCGTGTCCATGAAGGAAATGCGGACGCGAGTATAAACTCTGCGTCACGCCAATACAGAAACGCGCGGAGCGCGTTAAGGGATTGCCCAGACGCGGGGTTGAGATCCGCGTTAGGAAAGTCTTGGCGAGGAAAATCACTCGCTGACAAGATTCCTTTGTTGCGCCCGACGAAGGGAAGTTCGGCCCCAATCCAAAAGGAGGGTACCGGCCCTAAGTCTTGCCAACGGAGAAGAACACGGCTCCAATCCAAAAGGAGGGACCGGTCTTCGAGTCTTGCCAACGAAAAAGAGCACGGCCCCAATCCAAAAGGAGTGGCCGGCCCTTGAGGAGATGGAGTGATGGTGGTTTGTGGAGGATTTTGATGGTGGTGGTATTTTGGAGAAGGTAAAGGAGAAGGTGGAAGCTTTGGAGTTTGTGGTGGTTTCCATGGAGATGAAGGAGGAAGAAGATGAAGGTAAGGAGTTGGAGGAGTTGTAGTGGTGGTTGTTGTGGTGGAGATGAAGGAGGAGTTGGTGGAGGTTAAGGCTTTGGTGAAGAGAAAGAAGAGAAAATGAAGTGAAATGGAGAAGGAAAGGTATTTATAGGATTTGAGTTTGTAAAGTGATGCAAATAAATAAAGGAGAGGGGGTTTTTGCAAAATGGGGAGATGAGGTGACTCTCTTGGCCACTTGGCTTGTTGTGATGATGAGAGAGGAGTGGGGTGTCTTGGAAATGACATTTGGAAGAGAAGGAATTAATGAAGAGAGAGAAAAGAGGATATCATAATGGTGTTGCATACCATATAGGACAAAAGCAATAAAGGAGGAGAATCTTGCATTCCCTTCACTCAAAACGCAGCCCTCACCTGCGTTTGGGCCGAATGGGTTAAACGCAGGGATTAAGCCGCGTTTAGGGAAAGCCAAAAGCTGCGTTTCAAAGAGGAGAGAGAGTCATGATAATGGATGGGATTTGATCTGAAGTGCATTAAATGCGGAATGGGGAGGATCTTCACAATAAATGCGGAATCCCAGGTTGGTGAGATCCGCGTTTGAGGAAGAAGAGAGAAAGTGGGAAAAGACAGAGTGGAATATACGGGACAATCTCCTCGGTAACTGGGAAAACACCGGAAAGGCCCAAAATAAAGTAATCCGGAAAGCTTTCCAAAAATCCTTAAAAATCATAAATATTATAAATGATTTTTGGTGAAATCGGTTTTCAAAGATTCAATCTCATTTTCAAGATAAAAATCTAGAAATCAACCGTCAATCTCGGTATACACCGGATTGGCCGGATTTTGATAAAATCTGATAAATTCCAGAAATTGAATTTAGATAGGAAATATGATTTTAAGAAATAATGTCTAAAGGCACTTTTAGAAATTCCAAACCGTTTGTAAATTAAAATTCCGGGAATCGGTCAGCGGCACTGATCGATACCTGTTTTGAAGATTTTCAACTTAATTGAGGAAAATTCTAGAAAATCTTGAAAAATCTAGAATATTGGAAAATGATGTTTAAAACTAAAATCGGTCAAATCGGAATACCAGAATGTCCAAACCGAGCAATACTCTAGGATCGGGTCCTTGGTTCAGACTAAGGTTGACTCCGAGTTCACAAATCCAAATCCAAGGCAATACGATCATATAAAGAATTCATAATACAAAACAAATACAGGAAGTAAATCAAAAAATACGATCAGAAAATACGAATACGCAACTAAGTACGTATTCCAGGAACGGGGTGTTACACACTTCGATTAAGATCATCAGTTAATCCCCACTTCAATCAAGCTCAACAACAGATACAAAGATCAAAGCCATAACTCAACTGTACATATGTATAATCCACTAGTTGAGGCTAATTCAATATATACTTATTCTCCAACCTCAAGTCAATTCCCACTTTAATATAGTCCACTAATTGATCCAAGTATAAAAAAGATCCAATCTTTTAATGAAGTAACACCCTATTTAATCAAATCTTAAAATTCAAATTCAATTCATGTCTAAATTATCACCAAATAAGGAAAATCTAATAAATAATTCACATGAAATTCACACCTTAAACTACAATCACGAACTAATCAAATCTCAAAACCAATTCAATTTATAGTCTAAAATTTATCACAATTAGATCCAACTCAAAATGTAACGATTAAGCATGAACTGATAGAAATACTAATATCTTAGTGATAAAATACATAGTTCATATACATTTAAATATCAAGTGTATATCTGATCCATTGTCTATGATATGTCTAACTCTCCTTAGAATAATAATTTACTATTGATAACCTATTGCATTTCTCTAAATGAATAGGACTTAAAGATCATAAAGGCATTATTCTTAAAGAGTGACAATTCAGTATTCCGCCAAATGATTTTCGAGATTTACATTTATTTATCTAAAACATGTAAAATAATTAAATGTAGGTGTACATGAATATTACAGGGCAAAATATTACACTAGCAATTAATTCACAAAAGTTACAAGTTTTAAATAATATAAAATTAAATAAGTAATTTAAATAATGAATATTAAATAATTAATTGACACAATAAATTTACTAAAGAAAGTGAAAAACACTCACAATCTGCTAAACAATTCAAACACTCAAAGTCACAAAATCAAATAAACTAAACACTCAATGTTTATAGTTATATTTAAATATTTTTCTAAAGAACAATTAGTTAATAAGGAAACCAACTCAATTTCTGAAATTAATAACTATTTATTAAAAAAATATATTCACGTTGTCTGATGCAGACACAAACTGATAATTCAGGACATAATCTTTGCACAAAACTAAATCATGAAAATTTACAATTTTTTTATAATACAAGAAAATTAATTAAGTGATTTAAATAGCTAACTTCTCATAAATAAATTATCAAAAACAATTCCAATTATTCAATGAACTAAAATTTATTTAAAGAGTTAAAACACTTAAATTTCTTATAGCCATGGACGAGGACTCGCCATCTTGATCTGAGTCGAGTCATCATCGTACATGAACCTCCCATGGCTCGCGCTCTGCTGCTCTCCGCCGTGTACTACTGCTGGTGGTCGGAAGAGATGATATTGGTGGGTTGTTGTTGTGTAAGAAGAGGGAGAAGTAGCAGTTGGGTGAAAATAAGTAGTAGAGGAAGGCGCTCACAGGTGGGTGTTGGAAGGAGGAGATTAATATGGATGCGAAGGAGAAGAGGCCGAAGAGTTATCGAGGGATAGAGGTACTACGAACGGAGAGAGAGGGAAGAAGAGAAGGCTCAAGTGGAGAGGAGGAGGAAAAAGAAGAACGGTCAGTTGTAAAAAGGGCTGCAGGAGGTCAGAGAGAAGGAAGAACAGATGATGGGTTCTAGTGAGGAAAGTGGCGGGTATGGTGACTGCAGACAATTGGCCCAAGGTTACAATCACCAGTTTTTTACTTTGATGATTACAAAACTCATGTAGTTATTAGGTACTAATCAATTTTAAGTGTGTTTAAATTTTTCAGGATTCAAGAAGATTTAGATTTCATTCTTCTCAAAAGGAAGGTATTGGAGTACTCAAGTTAATTAAAAGAAGGGATTCAAGTTCGGACGATCAACGAATGAATTTTTGGAGAAGCCTACTTGTGACTTGAAGACTTGAAGAACCTGTGTAAGAAATTAGAATGTTTAAATGTAAAATGCTAAATTGATACTCAAGAATACACAGACATACAAGATTTCAATAGCTAGATTTGGTTTTTGGCATTAAAATATGTTTTACAAAATGTTTATTGATACATTTTTCATATTTTCTCAAATTATTATAACCAGTTATATACATGTATTTCATAGCCTATATATGTTGCCTAAAATTAATTTTATACATATATAATTTAGATAAAAATGTGTTAAATTTCAAAATAGCCTTTACGATGGTTGTTGGGGTAGGTTAGTCGACTGCCCTATTTGCAAAGGAAATGCACAGCGGCCAGTCGACCGATCGGTCAACTATTTGTGCACAGACTATTTATGCATGTTTTCGATCGACCGCCAAACCTTGCTGCTCTTTATTTTTGGTTTCGGTCGATCGGGCGGTCGACCAACTGACAAGTTTTAAAAATCTTAAGTTACTGTTAGAGGCTCGGTTGACCGGATAGAGCGAAGGCAATGACTAGTTTTTGAACTAGTCTATCGGTCGACCAGCCGGGACCGACAACTTGTCTCTGCTACAATAATGACTAGTTTTCAAATCTGATTGATTTTTTTACTTTTCTCCAGTGGGTGTTTTTGCAGTTTTTGGGCCTAATCACCCATCTAATATCCTAGTTTACTCCTCTAATGACCTTTACTTATTGCCTATAAATATGGTTCACTTGTAGAGGATTATTAGCAAGTTTTACAAGTTTATTCAAGAAAAATCAAGTTTTATCCAAACAGAAATGTTTCAAAAAAAATTCTAGTTTTCAAGTTTCAAGAGTTCTCAATTCCAAATCAATATCTATGAGTTTTAAGCTCTCAAATTCATTCTTTTAAACTGAATTTTCTCTAACACAAATTTTTTGAGCTTTATTTTTTCATTTTATACTCTAAAAAGTTGTAAAGAGAGGTTTGCGATCATTATGATTACCAAGAGCTTGTAAACTTTTTTGACTTTGTGCTACCTCTTGTGTAGAGGATTGAAGGTTGAAGTTGTGTACTCCGAATCTTTTGTAGACTATTCTAGTTTATTTGTGGAGATCCTAAGTGAATAGTGAAAATCCTTCACGCGGTAAAGGCGGGGACATAGAGCAAGTTACTCGAACCTCGAAACAATTTTTTTGTGTTTACGATTGCCATTTCTCTCACTTTACTCTTTCTATATTGCTTAAACTTGTATTATTGCTTTTATTGCACTTCACTTTACTTGCTATAAATTGCTTACATTTTTCATACTTGTCGGTTTTCCTCATTCAAGTAAGAAGACAATTGTGTACCTCAACTCTTAATCTAGAGGAATTTAGAGAAGAAGTTCTAGAACTCTTAATTGGTAATCTGATTTCACTTCTTTTTTTGAGTTAATCTTTTCATTATTAATTTAATTGTTACATTTTCACATTTGATTAGCATTTCACTTATTCTCCACCTCTAGGTGAACTTTTAATGGTGTCAAAGCTTGGACATTAGTTTTTGGTTTAGCTACGTTGAGAGATCCTCTTGCTAATCATTCATTCACATCATTTATTTGCTATACACACTAGTATTCATGGCTGAAGGTATTAAGACTCCACCCAACTTTGATGGCCTTAACTTTTTCATATGAAAGTTAAGATGCTCGTGTTCTTGAAATTCCTAGGAAGTCGCGTTGTAAAGACAGTGACCAAACCCTTTAGTACCCGATGGTGATGAGGACACTTGGTCTGATATTGCCACCAAAGAATTTGATGTTAATGCTAAGGAACATATTGTCTTGCTTCAAGTCTTGAATGGTGATGACATTTCTAGGGTAATTCATTGCAAATCTGCCTATGAGATTTGGTCACCCTTGGTTATCACACAGAGGGAACATCACAAGTCAAGAGAGTTAAAATTAATCTCTTGCGTTCTCAATATGAAGATTTTAGTATGAATAAGAATGAAACTATTGATGATATGATCATCAAGTTTACTAAAATCATAAATGGTCTTTCTTCTCTAGGTGATGAAATTGACAATGACCAAAAGATGAGGAAGATCATATGTGCTCTTCCTCTATCTTGAGAGGTCATTGAAGGACCTCAATGATAAGGAAAAGACTGAGCTCATTGGTCTTATTGGGAATCTTAAAACTCATGAGATGGAAAAAAAATCTAGAGAAGAGAAAGCATCTAAAAAGAAGAAGACTCTTGCCTTTAAATCTACTCCCATCATCTCCAATGAAGAAGAAAATGACCAAAAAGATGATGAAGATTTCACCCTTCTCATAAAGAATATGAGGAGAATGTATAATAAGGACAAGTTCAACAACCGAAAAAGATGACAAGGAAAGAAAGAAAATAAGATAGTTTGCTAGAATTGTAGGAAGTCCGGACACATCGTTATCGATTGACTGAAGACCAAGAGCAAACATACTACCTCCAAGAAGCCCTACAAAAAGAAGGCCTTGAAAGCAACTTGAGATTCATAGAGTGAATTCGAAGAAGAGGTGGATACGACACATGGTGTTTCATGGCTAATGAGAACACACCCAAGGTAACTCCCGAAACAACTCTTGATAATTGTAAGTAATTAATGGATGAACTTGTGAAGCTTTTGAAGAACTTTCAAATAAGTATGATTTTATCAAAAAGAAGTATTTAAAAATGAAAAAAGAAAATGAACTACTTCAAAATGAATTAGTTATTTTAAAAGAAAAAGAAATTTTATCTTCTTTCTTCAAAGGACACAAAATGATTTTGATGCGTATAAGATTTCTTACAAAGCCAAATTTTTTAGTATTGATGAAAATGAGATTTTCATAATGAAAAATAAGGTTAATACTTTAAGTAATATTTTGAAAAAGTGTGAATTTGACAAAGGTAGATCAGAAGCCATATTTTCAAAGAGGCAAACTCAAAGGAAACCATCACACATCATTTTAGATTAAAAAACTTAAAGAACTTCATGATAATGAAATCATTTATCAAGGATCTAGAATCCATACATCTCAAGAACAAATATATATATAAATACATACCTGAAGCCATATGAAGGATTGATGAAGGTGGATTGATGAAGATCTCAGTCTCTTTCTTTTCTCCTTGCAAAAACCCTAATCTGTAAACACCTTTCTTCTCTCTGTCTCCTTTTCTTTGCACAAACCCAAAACTGAAAAAAATGATGGATGCACAAAAAGGGGGGGTTTGTTTTCCTATAATGGAGGAGAGAAGAGGGTCTACGTATTGCAAATAACCATATGGAGAAAACCACCCATCATGGCCCTTAATCTCCCATATCATTATTAAACTTATACAAATGTAACCTTTATATTTGGGCATACATAAATATCAGTTAGGCTATGATTATGGAATCCAATTAACAATAAAAGGTTAGTGGGCCACTTAATGTGAGACTAACATTCTCCCACTTGGACCACTAGCCGATTACATTAAAACTTTTAGAAAACAAACAAAAAGACTCATTTTAAAAACATTTGACTCCATTGGATTCCATACTGAAAAACTTTGACACGTGATCACGAATTTAAAAAAATAATAATAACTGATAAGCCCAAATAATGAGATACTGTAATACTGCAATTAGCTTGGACCACCAATGTGAGTCATAGCGGTTATACAACATTTATGTCATACTCCCTTCTACGTACCACAACATTGATAACCTTCACTAATAGAGTCTATAACCAAAACGACCCCTGTAATTTGTCTTGTCAAGACTTTCCTGTTTAACAAACATCCATACATAATATGTGCACACATAGTTGGATAACAGGAAATACAGAAATAAACTTTTATTGCGCAATAGTGTCAATTACATAAACACCAAAACATACATTACAGATTACTCAAAAGACCCATTCTAATAACATGTTCTTTGAATGTCTTTGGAGGTAATCCCTTGGTCAATGGATCAGCAACCATTAGAGTGGTACTTATATTCTCAATTGACACCCGTTGTTTCTGAACTCTTTCTCTAACGACTAAGTACTTAAGTTCCATGTGTCTGGAACCACTAGAGTACTTACCATTCTTAGAGAAGAAAATGGCTGCTGTATTATCACAAAATATCTTCAGCGGCCTGGCAATAGAATCAACTACACCTAGTGCTGAAATGAAATTGCGTAACCATAATGCATGATTCGTGGCCTCGAAACATGCTACGAACTCAGCCTCCATCGTGGATGAAGCAGTGATAGACTGCTTTACGCTCTTCCACGAGATTGCCCCACCTGCTAGCATGAATATAAAGCCTGAGGTAGACTTCCTGCTATCTGGGCAACCAGCAAAATCTGAATCCGAATAACCGATCACTTCTAACTGATATGATCTCCTATATGTGAGCATATGATCCTTCGTCCCTTGAAGATACCGCATCACTTTCTTTGCCAATTTCCAATGCTCCATTCCTGGATTACTCTGGTATCTTCCTAACTTCCAACTGCAAAACTGATACCTGGCCTGGTACAAGTATGTGCATACATCAAGCTCCCAACTGCTGACGCATATGAAACTTTCTGCATTTGTTCCTTTTCTAAGTCATTTCTAGGACACTGACTCCCACTTAATTTGTCACCCTTCATGATGGGTGCACAACTGGCTGAACATAGTTCCATGTGAAATCTTTTCAAGACTCGATTGATATAACCTTTCTGAGACAGTCCTAACAATCCTCGAGATCTATCCCTGAAGATCTCTATGCCAATGACATAAGCTGCCTCACCCATATCAACCATCTTAAAGTTCTTGGTAAGATAGTCTTTGGTTTCATACAGTAAACAACATCACTACTGGCTAACAAAATATCCACATACAGAACCAAAAAGATAAACTTGCTCCCACTGATCTTCAGATATATACACTGATCAACAGTGTTTTCTGTAAATCCGAAGGAGGTAATGGTATCATTAAACGTTATATACCATTGTCTGGAAGCTTGTTTCAGTCCGTAGATGGATTTCTTTAATTTGCAAGCCAAGTGTTCTTTTCCTTTCTTTGCGAGCCCTTCAGGTTGCTCCATGTATATTTCCTCATCCAAATTTCCTTTCAGAAAAGCTGTTTTCACATCCATTTGATGTAACTCTAAGTCATAATGAGCTACAAGGGCCATAATGATTCTAAAAGAGTCCTTCTTTGATACTGGAGAGAAGGTTTCTCTATAATCAATGCCTTCTTTCTGAGTGAAACCTTTAGCCACAAGTCTGGCCTTATATCGTTCGATATTGCCTTTGGCGTCGCGCTTGGTCTTAAAGACCCATTTACACCCGACTTTCTTACAGTTATTAGGCAATTCGACGAGATCCCAGACTTTGTTTTGGTCCATAGATTTCAACTCTTCATTCATAGCATCAATCCATTTGCTAGAATCATTACTTTCAATGGCTTGTGAAAATGAAACTGGATCTTTATTAATCCCAATATCGAAATCAGATTCCTGTAGATACACCACATAATCATCTGAAATGGCAGATCTTCTTTCCCTTTGAGATCTCCTCAAAGTTGCCGGTTGTGGTGGTTCTACAACATTTTCAGTGGCGATATCCTCATGAAGTGGTGAACCATTATCATTATGTTGTTCTGGTGACTCAGCTTGATGATCAAGCTGAGGGACAACAATTTCTCTTGAAGGAAAGGGTATTGGGATATTTACCCTTATCACTTCAAGATCCACCTTTCTTGGTTCATCACTCCTACTAATTTCGCCATTCTCAAGGAATCTGGTATTACCAGTTTCAACAATTCTAGTACTATGGTTAGGACAATAGAATTTGTACCCTTTAGACTTATCTGGATAACCAATGAAATATCCAGATATGGTCCTGGAGTCTAATTTCTTTTCATGTGGATTATATATTCTAGCCTCTGCTGGACAACCCCAAACATGTAAATGTCTTAAACTAGGTTTCCTACCAGTCCACAACTCGAAAGGAGTTGTTGAGACTGCTTTACTAGGAACCCTGTTCAAAATATACATAGCAGTCTTTAAGGCTTCATTCCACAATGAATTAGGTACATTAGAGAAGCTCATTATGCTCCTAACCATATCCATAAGTGTCCGGTTTCGCCTTTCAGCAACTCCATTCTGCTGAGGTGTACCTGGCATTGTGTATTGAGCACAAATGCCATGCTTTTCAAGAAATTGGCAAATGGGTCAGGATTCTGTCCTGACTCATCGTATCTTCCATAATACTCACCACCTCGATCTGATCTCATGATTTTAACTTTTCTATCTAATTGTCTCTCGACTTCTGTAATGAACACCTCAAGGATGTTAACAACCTGAGACTTTTCATGAATTAGATATACATAACCATAACGAGACAGATCGTCTATAAAGGTGATAAAGTATCTCTCTCCCGTAAAACATGGAATAGAGAGTGGTCCGCAAATGTCTGTATGAATAATCTCAAGAAGCTCTTTGCTTCTTGTGGCACTTTTCTTGGTGTGTTTGGTTTACTTTCCTTTTATGCAATCCACACACAATCCAAAATCGGTGAAGTCTAGGTTATTCAAAATCCCATTCTTCACTAATCTTACAATTCTATCCCTGGAGATATGTCCCAGTCGTCTATGCCACAAGATAGAAGATTTTTCATCAATTAAGCCACGTTTAGAACCAACATTCGAATGCAGGGTTAAAAGAGATTGTGCAAACTCATAATTCAAGGAAATTTTATACAAACCATCACATAAAATTCCATGTCCAACCGAAATTGAATTAAACATCAAATTGAGTTTTTCACAACTAAATAAAACTGAATATCCAACAACATCTAATTTGGATAAAGACATTAAATTCCTAGAAATCGAAGGTACATAAAAAGTGTCTACAAGATCCATCTGATGACCCGTCTCTAAGAGTAGTCGATAAGTTCCAACAGTCTCGACCTCCACTTTGAGACGGTTCCCCATAAAGACAAATCTTTCACTTTCCTTCGGTTCCTGGTTGTAAGGAATCCCTGCATTGAATTAGTTATATGAGTTGTGGCTCCAGAGTCAATCCACCAAGTATTAGAAGGAACTTCAGCAAGATTTGATTCATAACATACAAAAGAAAGATTCATACATTTCTTTCGAACCAAGCCTTTCTCTTGTTGCAATCCTTCTTCACATGTCCTTTTCTGCCACAAAAGTAGCATTTGACAGTGAAACTCTTTCCATGACCCTGGCTACTTTCCCCAGGTTCATTCCCTTTCTTTGGTGGAAACCTCTTACCTCTTCCATACTTTCCCTTCTTATGTATAGCTCCTTGAGATACTGCCAACACCGAGTGATGTCCTTCTTGCCTCAGTCTCACTTCCTCTTGAATGCACATATTAGTCAGTTCATTTCAGATTCCACTTATCCTTATGAGTATTATAGTGAATCTTGAATGGTCCGAATTGAGGAGGAAGTGAGTTGAGGATGAACTGTACCAAGAAGGATTCATCTACTTTCATTCTCAGTGTTCCTAACTTCGCAGCTTTATCAGTCATATTGAGGATATGTTGTTGGACTCCTCTACTACCATCATATTTCATGGTAGTTAACTCAGCCATAAGAGTGCCAGCCAATGACTTATCAGCAGATTTAAACTGGTCTTTTACAGCAGTTAAAAGTTCTGAAGCGTTAGCAGTCTGAGGGAGTGAAGTTTGATATTGTTGGCAATGGTCATTTTAATGAACATGAGACTGAGTCTGTTCGACCTTTCCCAGGCTTTAGCATGACTAACCTGATCTGCTGTACTTTCAGTAGTGATTTCCTCAGGTTTCTCAACTAGTAGAGCCATGTCAAGATCCAGTACACCCAGTGTGAATTGGACATGTTCAAACCATTCAGAAAAGTTTGTACCATTCAGGGTTAGAATGCTAATGCATGAGAGTGAAGGGAAGTGGGAACGTTCACTGAAACAAAATAGGACAATGCTCACATTAAGCCTCGAATCAATACAAAAACATTAAATTTTATGAAGATGAACTATTGATATCACTTTGATTTCTCTTTGGGCGAAACCTAAGCATATCCAGCGTCACTCTACAGGTGAGACCTTTTATCACCTATGTAGGTCTAATATAATTTATGCCACTTAGACAGTAAGTCATGTTACCTTTGGGTATCCAATTCTACACCACTGA
Organism: Agave tequilana; assembly: GCA_038442645.1. NCBI lineage: Eukaryota > Viridiplantae > Streptophyta > Magnoliopsida > Asparagales > Asparagaceae > Agave > Agave tequilana. Next base: position 56,971 of record JAVJIF010017976.1, on the reverse strand, counting down.
GTTGCATAAATTATACTACCCTACCCGGTTCGTAATTATTTGAAAGAGACTTTCCTTTGGGCGAGTCCCTATCTCCTAACTAGAACCGCCACCGAGAATATTATTGACTTTAATGTCACCCTTATTGACAAATCTTTTATGTAGTTGTATATTCATAAGGCTCACTAATGTAGGTCACTTTGGCAACTACTAAATCAATAAACCGTATGAATATAAAACTAACCAACAATATTCTCTAACCTTTTATTTGAGTTATTCTATAATACTCCAATATTGTCACTTGACCAATTCAATCAATATTAACACAATAACATTATATGTGTAACATACATTATGATTGAACTAAACAAACATAGTCGACTGGTCAAGGTAGACAAGTCGACTAGGGACAAGTCAAGTCGACTATAAAGGAAGTCCCAGTCGACTAGGGTCAAGTAAAGTCGACTATAAAGTAAAGGTTTAGTCGACTAGGCAAAGAAACAGAGAACCATACAGCTTCAGGTCAATCTGTTAGTCGACTAGGGAAAGGGGTTAGTCGACTATACTAATTATTAGTCGACTAACCAAAAGATCAAGTCGACCGACAGTAAAAATACAGAGAGTCATTAATTTTCTGGGAGGAGACCTAGTCGACTAGTGGTTCGGGCAAGTCGACTAACAGTCGATGAAACAGAAGCCGTATACTGATAACTGTTTAATCGACTGAAGCCTTAACAAAAGAAAAAATTAGTGTTTCTTATACTAATTTGATCCAAGTGATTGCACAATTAGAGGAATATTAAAATTTAATAGAATTTTGAAGAAAAGCTACTAAATCCTCTTTAAAATTCTACAATTGAATGATCAAAATTTGCTTTTGAAACAGTTAATCATGGCAAAACCTAATTGTCTATAATTTTATTCTGAGATGCATAGATTCTTAACCATGCTCTGATACCAAATGTTAGATTAAAAACTTAAAGAACTTCATGATAATGAAATCATTTATCAAGGATCTAGAATCCATACATCTCAAGAACAAATATACATATAAATACATACCTGAAGCCATATGAAGGATTGATGAAGGTGGATTGATGAAGATCTCAGTCTCTTTCTTTTCTCCTTGCAAAAACCCTAATCTGTAAACACCTTTCTTCTCTCTGTCTCCTTTCTTTGCACAAACCCAAAACTGAAAAATGATGGATGCACAAAAAGGGGGGGTTGTTTTCCTATAATGGAGGAGAGAAGAGGGTCTACGTATTGCAAAAACCATATGGAGAAAACAACCCATCATGGCCCTTAATCTCCCATATCATTATTAAACTTATACAAATGTAACCTTTATATTTGGGCATACATAAATATCAGTTAGGCTATGATTATGGAATCCAATTAACAATAAAAGGTTAGTGGGCCACTTAATGTGAGACTAACAACAAAATGATTTTGATGCGTATAAGATTTCTTACAAAGCCAAATTTTTTAGTATTGAAGAAAATGAGATTTTCATAATGAAAAACAAGGTTAATACTTTAAGTAATATTTTGAAAAAGTGTGAATTTGACAAAGGTAGATCAGAAGCCATATTTTCAAAGAGGCAAACTCAAAGGATACCATCACACATCATGTTTCTCATACACAAGCCCAACCACATGCTCATCACACTCCACATGCCCATGCTCATCATGTTCATACACATCATGTATTTTTATATGCCAAGATATATACATGCACCTATTGTGGCTAAAAAAGTCACTTGGCTAAGTTTTTCTATGATGAGATGAATGCTTCAAACAGTCATGTATGAGTTCGAAAAACTAACAATTTGGGACCAAAGAAAATTTGAGTGCTAAAGTCAACATCACATGCGCCAAGGCTTTAAAACGTAGAGAGTGGTGATACCTTCATAATGGCAGCTCAAGACACATGACATGAGATATCATCAACTTTACAACTCTATCAAGGCACAAAAAGGTGTCATCGTCACCTTCGGAGATGACTCAAAGGATAAAATCGTTGGTATAGGTAATATCAAGATGGTTCATCTCTTTAATTGAGAATGTTGTTTGGTTGAAGGCCGTCAAGTATAATCTTCTAAGTGTTAGTCAATTATGTGAAAAAAGTTTAAAAGTTGTTTTTGATGATTTTACTTGTGATATTTTAAATAAGAAAATAAATACTTGTATTATTTCTGGTTTTCATGAAAATAATATTATATGATTGACATGCTAATTCACAATACAATGCCACTTATTTGTATTCTTTTAATGAAGATTTTTGGTTATGGCATAGAAGACTAGGCCATGTTGTGTTTTAGTATCTATCCCAAATTAATTCTAAAGAATTGGTGAAAGATATTCTTGGTTTGAAATTTGAAAAAAACCGCATTTGCGAGGCATGCCAACTTGAAAAATAAACAAGTCCTCTTTTGAATCAATCAAAGATATCATGACATCAAGACTTTTAGAGTTGATATATATGATTTATTGGTCCAACTAAAATTAAAAGTCTTAGTGGAAACCATTTTTTTTTGTTCTAGTTGATAATTATTTAAGATTTACATGTGTTTTCTTTTTGCGACATAATAATGAAGCTTTTTCGTATTTTCATGTCTTTAGAAAAAGAGTTGAGAAAGGAAAAGATTTTTTGATTTACGCATTGGAAGTGATAGAGATGGTGATTTCATCAACCATTCTTTTATCACTTATTATGAAGAAAATAATCAAATATGAATGATCATATTCTAGAATTTCACAATAAAATGGAGTAGTTGAAAAGAAGAATCATACTCTTCAAGAAATGGTTAAGATCTTGATTAGTGAATATGGACTCCCTTAATATCTATAGGCCGAGGCCATAAACACTTCATATTATTGGGAATAGGATTTATTTTTGTAAAATTTCCTTTGAAATTTACTATTTAAGAAAATCAAATATTTTCTATTTTAAAGTTTTGGATGCAAATATTTTGTTTTGAATACAAAAGAGAATTTAGGAAAGTTTGATCCAAAATATTTTGAAGCTATTTTTGTTGGATATTTAAAGACATGTAAGACTTATAGAATCTTCAATAGGTCAACTTTGACTTTTGAAGAGTTATGCATGTAAAGTTTGAGGAATCTAACTCTCTTCTGAAGAATGTTGTAGAGATTGATTTCTTAAGTGAAGACCTTGAGAAGATTTTCATGAAAGACTCTCCGGTACAAGAAGAGGAAGACAAGCCAAAGGACATTACAAATAGTAAAGTCTAAGATGTTGAAGTGGAGCCAACTCAACCACTTCCGAAGGATTGGAGATTCGCAACAAGTCATCCCAAAGATCTAATCTTAGGTGATGTATCCAAAGGGGTAACTACTCGATCCAAACTCCATGATATATGTGGCCATTTTGCATTCATATCACATATAGAGCCTAATCTAGCTTTTGAGTTTGTTGGTGGCTGCAATTCAAATCGTAGCATGCTGCTGCCTTTCTTCAGACTGATCTTGTGCCAACCGTATACAACATTCTGATCCCAATCGATTTCTTCTGTGCGCAGTATCAGCATGTAGATGTTGATCGAGATGATGGCCTACATCCATAAGCTAGTGAAAATGGAATCTCCCCTGTAGGGATGCGCTTGGTGTTCTGATATACCTAGAGTAGTCTAGGAAGCCTCTTGACCTATTTGCCTTTCGCCTTACGGAGTCTCTTACACAAGTTGTCGAGGATGATGCGATTACTGATTTCAGCTTGACCATTGCCTTGTAGATAGTTCATCATAAAAACTGATAGGTGATCTTGTACTTGGTGCAGAAGGTAGCCACCTCTCTGCGGTGAAGTTCATTTCGTGTTCGGATATGATGGTTGCGGGAGTTTGAGGAGACTTACGAGGTCCATCCACATGAATTTGACCACCTATTGCCCCGTGACTTCAGAGAGAGACACAACTTCAATCCGCTTGGTAAAATAATCAATTGTAACCGACAGGAACCTGAACTTGGGCTATGCTCGAGAAAATGGGCCTACTACGTCCAGCCCCCATTGCATGAAGGGCCAGGGGATCCGTAATGTGTGGAGGTCCACACTTGGCATGCTTGAGGAATGAGCGAACCTTTGAAATTGTGGGTACTTCTTCACGTACTCCTTGGCATCATTGAACATCTCAAACCAATAGTACTTTTGGTTGATGGCTCTATGGGCGAGGGACATGATTCTCACGTGGTTTTCATAGTCACCATTGTGGATTTCCTGCATCAATTTATTGGCTTCGTCCGGTCCGAGGCACCTTAAGTAAGGGTCGAAGTGCAACTTACAGTAGGACTTTTCGTACATGATGTCTCCCAGAAGCATGCACCTTATAGCCATATGTTAGAGCTTCTGTGCTTTGATTTTGTCATCGGGTATCACCCCATCCTTCAGATTGGTGATAATGTGGTCTCTCTAGCCTGGGGAAGTGTCTAAGTGAAGCGCTTCCCCGCCCGATTATCGGATGCTATTTCACGATGTATTCAATGGGGATCTCTCGTCAGAACTGGTACTCCACGATCGACAGCAAGTTGGCTAAGGAATAAGCGTGATTGTTTTCCTACCGGGAGACATACTTGAAGTCGCAACGGGAAAACTTGGACTTCAAGCTGAGGATGATTTGCAAGTATACCACCATTTGTTCATCTTTGGTTGCATACTCTCTACTGACTTGACCACTACTAGCAGCGAGTCGCAGTGAACCTCGAGTCTAATGACCCCAAGATTTGGCACCATCCTGAGGCCAGTAATGACAACTTCGTAATCAATATACTTATTAGTGGCAGAGAAGCTTATAGTGTAGGACTGCTCAATGAGAGACCTCTCTAGAGTCGTCAAAGTGATCTCGATTTCAGTACCATTGTTCTTTGTGGTTCCATCCATATTTAGGGTCCATCCTTCCAAGTGGTCGCTCTATGCTGGGGCTCCTAGAGTGAACTCAGCAATAAAGTATGCAAGACTTCCCCTTGATTGTTGTCCTTGACTCGTATTTGATGTCGTATGGCTTCAACTTTGTGGCCCACTTTGCTATTTGTCTGGTAGCTTGTGGATTCTCTATGATATTTTTCAAAGGATGCTCCGTCAGCAAGACTATTTGTGGGACCAGAAGTAGCATTTCAGTTTCCTTGGAATGATGAAGAGAGATAGGACCATCTTTTTCATCCTTCGGTATCTAGTTTCGACATCAAGTAGAGACTTACGGATGTAGTATACTGGCTTTTGAACGCCTTCCTCTTCCCGAACCAAAGTACCACTCATGGCTGACTTCGATACTGTGAGGTAAAGGAATAATGTTTCTTCAGTGACTGATTTGGATAGGAGAGAGGGAGAGGCTAGATACTTCTACATACCTTGGAACACGGCTTCACACTCATTCCAGTAGAAATTTTCTCCATGCTTCTTTATAGTTTGGGAGAACAATTTGCATTTGTCATGGATCAGCTGAGGAATCGGTTCAAGGTTGCGAGGCGCTCATTTAAAATCTAGATTTCCTTGACACAAGTCAAAGACTTCATGCGCAAGATGGCAGATATGTGGTCGGGTTAGCTTCGATGCCCCGCTGAATGACCAAATTAATGAAGAATGTCCGGAGGCCACTCCAAAAGTGCACTTCTCAGGATTGACCTGACCCTATACTTTCAGAGGTCATCGAACGTCTCACTCAAGTATTGCACCTGGTCGGCACACTGAAGACTCTTCACAAGCATACCATCAATTTACACTTCCATGATATGTCCAATGAACTCCTTGAAGATCTTGTTGACCATCCGCTGAAGGTTTGCTCTGGCGTTCTTCAGTCCGAAGGCATCACCTATAGCAGTAAATTCTCTGATCAGTGATGAACGTCGTCTTATCTTTGTCTGATAGATGCATCTTGATCTGGTTGTATCTTGAGTAATTGTCCATAAAGATGGGTAGCTCATGGCCCCAATCACATTCACCATCTAGTCAATCCTTGACAGAGAAAAGCTGTCTTTGGGGCAGGCCTGATTGAGATTAGTGAAGTCGATGCAGGCTCTCCACTTGTCATTCTTCTTCTTCACCATAACTAGGTTGGCGAGCCATTCTGCGTAATGTGTCTCCCTAATGAAGTTGTCTCTGAGTAATCTGTCAACTTCCTCGCTGAGGGCCTGACACCGCTCTATGTTCATCTTCTTTAGCTTCTACTTTACTGGTTTGATCTCTGGGTCGATGGACGACCGGTGGCAAATGACAGATAGGTCAACTCCCGGCATATCTGTGAGCGACCAGGCGAATACATTCAGGTTGTTAGATTGAAAATCTTTAAATCGTACCTTATCATCCGCAGAAAGATTTGCTCTGATCCGGAGAGCTCGTTTCAGATGCAATAGATCTATATACACAATGTAATACCTCGATTATTAAAATCTTGATATAATATTCTAATCCTTGATTAAAAAGATTATTACAGAATTATTGGAGGCGATGATTAAACTAATTTTGTGTAAATTTGATTTTTAGAATTTTGAAGGGAAAATTTGAAGTGAAATGAAGCTGGATATTATAGTTAGTATATATATAAGTGTAGGATAATTGGATATGTGTGTGATATATACAATTATACATACTAACTTCATGCATGTATACAAGGAAATGGTATACAAATACAAGAATTAATTAGTGTTGATTCTTAATTGATTTTGATTAATTAATTAAGGGATTAGTGGATGGAAGTAGGTCAGGGAGTAGCTGAGTGGGTAGGTCAGTTGGGAGATGAGGTGTATGGTGGATATTTTATCTTGGAAATCTTGTGAGTGTGATTGCATCATCAAGGAGAAATTTTTCTCATTTATGTTAAGTAGTAAATTCTCCCTAAAATTTCCATTTTTCTCTCAGCCAAGTTCTCTCTATACTCTCTTCATCAAGGAGAAATAGTTTTAGTTTTTAAAAATACATATTTTGGTTTGAGCTTCAAAGAATAAATCTTTATATTTCATGGATAGATTTCATCAAAACAAGTTTACATATTCATATGTGGTTTGGATTTCATCCATACACATTAATGGTTCAAATGTTTAGAAAACTTTTTTTGATATTTCTAGTTCATGGTTTTAAGTTTTATTAAAGTCAAAACTTATTTTAGCTTAATTGTCAAAAACATAGATATTTCATCTTATATGTGTATATCATATCCATACATACTATGCTTCAAAAGTGTTTAAAATATCTTATTTTTGTATTTGAACAAGTTTTGGAAAAATTATTTTTTCAATTTGAAGATTAATTTGAAAAATACGGTTTTTGGTTTAAAGCTAAAATTCTATACTCAAAAATATTTCAAATTATTTATAATATGTGTTGATTTTTTATCACACATATTTGAATTTCAAAGTGTTTTAAAGAAATTATTTTTGAGGATTTTTATAGGATTTAAATAAAATTTTAGGATTTTAAAAAGATCAAGTTTTAATCATGAAATCCTGACCTGAGCTTCTGGCGGTCGACCGAACCAGAGGGTCGGTCGACCGAGAGGTCGATCGATGTGCACAGAACGTGGACAAAGTCTTAGCTTGAGGGCGGTCGACCGATCCAGAGAGTTTGCTCTCTGGATCTGGTCCATTGATCGAGCGATCGACTGGCCAGAGAGCAGTGCTCTCTGGTTCTGCCTCGGTCGACCAATCGACCGACAGGTCAAGACCTGGGTGCGGTCGACCGAGCGATCAACTGGCAACCCTAACGGTCTAAAATATGACTGTTGGCCGGTCGACCAATAGGCTATCTAGCCCCAACTGCTAGTTTTCTGATGTCTCTATAAATGAGACTTTTGACCAGATTTTTGGGTAATATTTTTAGGCTGTTTTCTAGAGCTCTTTTTTAGAGTTTCTAAGCAAGTTTTTAGAGCTTCATTTTCATATCCAAAAGAGAGTTTTCAAGAGTAAATCTCTTATATTTTCAAAGAGTTTTTATGTTTTCATCTCATTCTATCGAATTTGCTCAAACAAGCTTGAGTTCTACATTGTTATATCAATCCTATAGAATCCTTGTTGTGAGAGAGTTATTTTTGTGATCAAGAAAAGTGATCACAAGTGTTCCACCCCTTTGATTGGGAATTTGTAGAGGTGCGGCCTGGCAGGCTAGTGTGCTTGCGTGTGTTGTTCTTGCGGGAACAAGTGAGGGATTTGTGGTCCAAAAGTTCTTGAGGAGCTCGTTATAGGTCTTGCGGCACCGAGTGATCTTGCAGGATCATTTTAGTGGAAATCCATCATAGTATTGAAAACGGGGAAGTAGAGCAAGTATACTCGAACTTCGAAATAAAACTACTGTATTTGTGATTGCTTATCCTCTCTCTTACTGTGTTTAATATCTTGCATGCTATTATTGTTTATATCTTTTACATGCTTGATATTCCCTTGTGCTTCACTTATATATATATATATATATATATATATTATATAATTATATATATATATATATATATATATATATAATATATATATAATATATATATTATATATATATAGTGCTTGGGATTGTTTGCTCACACTTGTATTCAACCAAGAGAGCTATAGTGGCACCTCAACTCTTAATCTAGAGGAATCTTGAGGAGATAGTCCAGAGCCCTTCACCTGAAATTCAGCTACACTCTTTGATTATACGTTGTGTGTTCGCTTATTATTTTAGTTTGCATAAATTATTTTAATTTCGCATTAATTTTACATTAGATTAGCTTGTCACCTATTCACTTCCCTCTAGGTGACTTACAATTGGTATTAGAGCCTGGTGCTCTGATTTAGGTCTAACAGCTTGAGTTAAATCTCATTTTAGCTAATCATAATATTTATACACCAACCTCATGGATTTCATGTCACCTCCCTTGTTTGACATTCTTGACCTCCAAACTTGGAAAGTTAAGATGTCCATGTACCTAAAAGCCCTAGATAATCATATTTATTTTGTCTTTATTAAAGATTCTTATTTGATAAATGGCAAAAATCTTAAGGCTAATGTAAAAGTCTTTCATGCATTATGTCAATTGTAAATGATGAATATTTGTCTAGGGTTTCTAACATTGATTCGACTTTTGTAGTTTGGAACACTCTTCTCACTCTTGGTGAACAAAACCAAAATGTCAAGGAAAGTAACTCGGATAATGGAAGTGCCACTTCCAATTTATGCTACATGGTCTAAAGGGATGACCTCCTTGAGGTAAATTCTTATTCCGAGTTAGATAAAGAAGTTGAGATGCCATATGATGACCTTGCATTATTTTGCCAACAACTTCTTAAAAGATATGATTTGTTAAAAATAGAAAACAAGAAATTAAAAAATGAAAATGATTCCATTTTAAAAGAAAAAGATTCTTTTCGAAATAAATTTGAAATTGTTTCTCAAGAAAACGAATTTTTGAAAACCAAGTTAGTTATTTTGGTGGAAAAGGAAAAGGAAATTGTTTTAAATGAAAATAACTCTTGAAAAATAAAATTATTTAAAAGAAAAAGAAAAATTTCTAAAAAGAAAATTATTTTGAATCTCACTCTTGTCATATTTCTCATACTAATAATGTTGCACCTTCAATTGATAAAAATGAGATTCATGTCTTGAAAAATAGAATTGATTGTTTGAGCTCAACTTTGAACAATTGTGCATGTAACCATTCTAGATTAAAAACCTTGCTTTAAAAGAAATAAGGTACACACATGTTCATGCACATACTCCATAGCATATACATGCACACCATACTCACACTCCTCATTTGTATGTTAGAGTGTACACTTGTACACATTGTGGCCCAAAGGCCATCTTGCCATATTTGATTTGATAGATAAATTCTTTAAATTTTGTAAATAAAAATATTTGGGTTCTAAATGATGCTAACCCATATGGACCCAAAAGGATTTACGTACCAAAATTCCCACCTCTTCTTTTTGATGTAAATGTGGGCTCTTATAAAACGGGAAACGATTGGTGTCTTGATCGTGGATGTACTTGGAGCTTGATGGACATACCCAATTGATACATTACCATCAATAAAGTATGGTGGGAGGACCACGTTAGTTGAAGATATAGAGAATAGTTCATATGATTTGGTAACTATTTCTAACTCTCATTTTGTTTACATACTTTCTCATTGTTGATTTTTAGCATGTTGTGATTTTAATGCTCATTATATTAAATACAATGCTCATTAGACTTGTGATATACATATATAGTATTTGAGATACACTCATATTTATATTGATTTATATTTTTGTTCTCGCTATAGTTTAGTTATTATGTATATCCTACTTCTAAAAGTACTTGCATTTACCATAATGATCATATTTTGTTTAAATTTTTATGCTTTATGTGTTGATTACCTGTTTAGATATAGTTTTCATTAAAACTTGTGTTTATACTTGTACAATTAGTGAGCTAAACTTGACTCTTTGTTTGGGTGCCCTAATGCTCATGTATACTCATTAGATGTATTTGTATAACTTAGTTTTGATAATTCTTATATTTTTACTTGTTTTCTCTATTTTTATACATGTTCTTTATTTGCTTCATGCATATGATAATTTTGTTCAAAACTATAGATATACATGTCTATCCTAGAGTCTCTTACCTTCATGTAATATTCTTTGTGGACTCGTGTATGTTTGGATATGTATATACTTTAGTTTTGACAAAACATACATATATCTTGAAGCTCATATAGTTTTTAATAAAAAAAATTCATGTTTGTTTTGATTCTTATTGATTTATTTCCTAAATTATTGTTCATATGATTCTTATATACTTACCTTTATGTTTACTCATGACTTTATTTTCATGAGCATTTATGAGCTTTATGGATTTTGAATGTCACTTCTTGTGTATTTAGCATACTTCATGAGATAGATGATTTGTTTCTTCTTTGAAAGATCTTTAAGTAGTTTTCAAAAATTATTTTAAACTAATTATTTATTCTTCACTTCGTAGTATTTACAATCTAAAATTTATGTTCAAATCTTATTTTTAAAAATTCCTACCTTCAAAGGGCGGTTGGTTGAGCGACCATACTTTGTGTGCTTTATTAAATATCTTTTTAATATGTGCATGATAAGGGTGGATGATATGAGATATACATAATTATCATGGTATTTTTTTTGTATACTCATACTAAATTTCTATATATGTATACACCAAAATTCAATTGGTATTTCTATTTCTATACATACATATATGTGATTTGAAATGTGCTTATTTTACAATATTTTTACACATTTTTAAAGCACAAATTATGTTTATATTATGCTTGATCTTATTCTTAATGTTAATTGATATCTTTATAAGTTTATGCATTGATTTTAATTGGTATTTTTTGTATCAAAACATACTTCATATTTCACCTTTAATTGGTATCAAAATCTACTATTGGTATCTTAATAATTTTGTATATCTACAAGTAATATCAACATTTATTTTGTAAACTACTATTTAATTTCAGTTAGTATCAAAATTTGTTTTGTAGACTACAAGTAGTTTCAAATTTATTTAAAAGTGACTTCAAAATTTTCTTAAAAATTTGTTTGATATGTATTGCTTATATGTAAGAAGAGCTTAACATCTCCTTTATATATAGATTCATGTTGAGTGTATTTTACATATTGATGAGCTTGACCTCTCTTCTTTATGTGATGAACGTGTGTTTGGGGAGCTTAACATCTCCGTCTATACATTGTATATAATGCTTATGTGGGTTAGGTTTCAGTCATCCCTTCTCCATATAATGCATGTATGGATGGAGTGTTAACTTAATGTCTCTCCTATTCATGAATGTATATCGCATATATATCTTTATTATTTGTTTATCTTCACTCCTTTGTTGATGAATTGATAAAAAGGGGAGAAAAATTTAGAGAGTTTATATATGAATGCTTAATATTAGTTTATGCATATATATTGTGTTTAGATTATATGCTTTCATTGAATATCCTTATTGTTTTGGCTATACATGAGTTAAGGGGGAGCTTCTATGAAGCTTAATTTAATCCATGCATATATAACTTCATGAGTTTATCATCATCAAAAAAGGGGGAGATTGTTAGCTCAAAGGCCCATCACTTTAGTTTTGATGATGATTAACACATGTAGTTATAGTACTAATGACTTTGTGTTCATTTAATTTTAGATTTTCTATCAAGATCTTAGTCTGTGTTTAGTTTCAACAAAAAATTTGAAGTCAAGTTTGCACCTAGCACGTGTTGATTTAAGAGCTCGCGCATCAAGTACTTAAGAGGTGTCTAGCTTTTTGGATCAAGGTTTGGACCAAGTCAAGATGAAAGAAGATTTTCAAGACTTAAGTCGAGTTTGTAAGTTTTAAGATTTTGTTTTAGATAAAATGTAAAGGATAGATTAGTTGTGGATTGCTCAAGCTCATACACACACACAAAATTTATATAGTGATTTCTTAAGAAATAGTTTTAGTTTTTGAAAATACATGTGTTAGTTTTGAGCTTCAAAGAATAAATCTTTATGTTTCATGAATAGTTTTCATCAAAATAAGTTTACATGTTTTATATGTGTTTGGCTTTCATCCATACACATTGATGGTTCAAATGTTTAAAAAAACTTATTTTGATATTTCTAATTCATGATTTTAAGTTTTGTTAAAGTCAAAACTTATTTTTAGCTTAATTGTCAAAAACATAGATATTTCATCTTATATGTGTATTGGATCATATCCATACACACTATACTTCAAAAGTGTTTAAAACATCATATTTTTGTATTTGAATAAGTTTTGAAAAAATTATTTTTTCAATTTGAAGATTGATTTTGAAAAATACTGTTTCCAGTTTAAAGCTAAAATTCTATACGTCAAAAAAGTTCAAATTATTTGTAATATGTGTTGATTTTTTATCACACATATTTGAATTTCAAAATGTTTTAAAGAACTTATTTTGGTGGATTTCTATAGGATTTAAATAAAATTTTAGGGTTTTAAAAATATCAAGTTTTAATCCTGAAAACCCTGACCTGGGCTTCTGGCAGTCGACCACGGTCGACCGATGTGTATAAAACGTGCACAAAGCCCTGACTTGAGGACCGGTCGACCGATCCAGAGAGTTTGCTCCTCGATCTGGTCTCGATCGACCGCTCGATCGACCGGCCAGAGAGCAGTGCTATCTGGTTCTTACCTCGATCAAACGACCGGTCGACCGACAGGTCAAGATATGGGTGCGGTTGACCGGGCAGTCGACCAGCAACCCCAACGGTCTGAAATATGACCGTTGGTCAGTCGACCAGCCGGTCGACCGACAGGCCATCTGACCCCCCACAGCTCGTTTTTCTGATGTCTCTATAAATGAGACTTTTGACCAGATTTTTAAGTAAGATTTTTAGGCTATTTTCTAAAGCTATTTTTCAGAGTTTCTAAGCAAGTTTTTGAAGCTTCATTTCTATATCCAAAAGAGAGTTTTCAAAAGTAAATCTCTTGTGTTTTCAAAAGAGTTTTTCCACCACTCATTCTATCTAGTTTTCTCACATAAACTTGAACTCTACATTGCTATATCAATCCTATAGGATCCTTGTTGTAAGAGAGTTATTTTTGTGATCAAGTAAAGTGATCACAAGTGTTCACCCTCTTTGATTGGGAATTGTAGAGGTGCGGTCTGCAAGCTTGTGTGCTTGCGTGTGTTGTTCTTGCTAGAAACAAGTGAGGGACTCGTGGGTCCAAGAGTTATTGAGGGAACTCATTGTAGGTATTACGGCACCGAGTGATCTTGCGGGATCATTTTAGTGGAAATTCTTCATAGTGTTGAAGGCAGGGAAGCAAGTGTGCTCGAACCTCGAAACAAATCTCTCATTTTTGTGATTGCTTTTCTTTCTCTCTTACTTGGTTTTATATCTTGCATGCTATTATTGTTTATTTCTTTTACATGCTTGATATTCCCTTATGCTTCACTTAAATATGTACGCTTGGGATTGTTTGCTCACACTTGTATTCCACCAAGATAGCCATAGTGGCACCTCAACTTTTAATCTAGAAGAATCTTGAGGAGATAGTCCAGAGCCCTTCACTAGGAATTCGGCTATACTCTTTGGTTATACGTTGTGTGTTAGCTTATTGTTTTTAGTTTGCATAAATAGTTTTTAATTTCACATTAGTTTTGCATTAGTTTAGCTTGTCACCTATTTACCCTCCCTCTAGGTGACTTACAGAAGGCGTTTTTTCTTCTTCTTTGAAGAGCTATGATTATGAATTTTCGATATTTGTGTTTCTCTAATTTAGTTTCACTTTCTCCTAGTGATCAAAGAGAATATAAGTGGTTTTTCATTATAGTTTACCGATAATTTATGGCCTAATTGATGAAGTTTGAACGATAGGGATGTATTGGCTTTTGCCTTTAATAATGAAGTGACGAAGGGATGTTAAATATCTTCATGCAGGTTGGTCTTCCATTATTAATATCTGTGGTGATCGGCAAGGAAACAGAGAACTACCATACGTCTTCTAGTAACTTTTAAGTTTAGCTCCATCATTATAAAGAGTATATAGGACCTACAAGTGTTTCAGTCTGCTAATGTACATTTTGTTTCAATATTTATCGGTTTGAATTTTGAATAAAATAGTTAGTTAGCCTGGTATCGGGTCATCAGGTTCCATTGGTTCTAAGTTCAACTTTCATTCTAAATTTAATTGTGTTTGGTGTGCATTACAATTCAAGGAGATTTTGTGGCCAATAATTGTTTTTCCCACAGAGACAGGGTGGGATTTATTCATCGTATTCATTAATAAATGGTTACATTATCTATGATTCAAACAAGACATTAAGGATCAACAATTGATCTTGAGAAATTAAATTGACAATTAATACATTGAAAACTCTAGGATTTAATTGCCCTAAAATTTTGTTGAGGGATGCCATTACCATCTTTGTTTTGTTCCTTTCAAAATCTATCCTGATGGCATGATTAATCATTAAGTTTGATAATCATGGATAATCATGTAGGTTTGTCAACCACGGTATAAAATTTATAATCTCGTAGATCATGATACCATAAAACCCTGACTGGTTACACGATCTATATTTCAAATTGATGCCAGTATTTAACTTAAGATAAATATATCTATTGTTCAAGATTTCGTTGATGCTTGTGTCGATAATGAGAGATTTGGGTAACATATCAATGTGAATACAAATCCAATATAATAACTGGCTATGTGTGTTTATAGTTTTACATGAGTTTCTCGAAAAATATATTGGTAAGCTAATGATGAATAGTAATAACTAATTGATATCACTCATTGTTTGATATGGTTATTGATATATGTGTGCACCTTTATACACACACACACACACGTGATAATGTCCATCGAATGTGTGTAATTGATGTGGTTATATCATGAAACCTAATCGAAACTGTACGTGGATATTAAATCGGACACCCATGTTAATAACTACAATTGCCTTCAATCAAGTGATTAAGTAAGTGATTAGATATTGTATCTTTCTGATAAAATGATCCCCATAATGTGTGTTCACTAAAAGTTGTATGAACTTGATTGTGTGTGACATCAATATATATATGAATGTGTATGTAGATGTGATAACTAGATATCGGTTATGATAATTATAACTTGATCAACACGATGTGGTTAAGTATTGATATCTTACCGGATAAATTGAACATCATGTTATATATGAACTTGAAAATATATGAATATGATGGTGTATAACATATTGGCTTGTATGTGATATTTGTGTATATATGTTGTATGTATTTACATGCATATTTTAGAGGAAGGGACAAGGCAGAAGCTGGTGGCGGGGAAGACGATGTACTCATTGATTATTATTATATAACACGCATTTATTTTGGAGGAAAGGACTGACGGGGGCCGAGAAAGGGGAAGAAGGTATTATTGATATACATGTATAATTATATATTTTGTAGGAAGGGATCAGGTAGGAGCCGATGGTGGGGAAGGCGATGTATTCTGTTCGAATATATTTATATATTGAAGGAAAGGACTGGACGGGAGCCGATGGCGAGGAAAGACGGGGTATAAGTTTTCATTTATTGAGCATGACTGTGAATCATTGCATCCTTCTAAACAATTGTGAAACATAACGTGTAATATGTATATCACGAGGTGTGATATGTGTTTGATGTGATATGGATTTGTGTATCAGCATATGTGAAAAATGAGATATGTATATGTTATGTCATGTATACGTACAAGTAGAATATAGAAATCAATTATAAGTAACTGATGAAATATCTAAAATATCTAAAATATGTAAATCCGGTGAGATATGAAAATAATTCAAGAAAGTCAATGAAATAAGATAACTAAAAGAGTCAGACTGTCCTCAAGAGTATAGGAATAATTGGTTAGATGATTTATTCATGAAGTGTCATCTATTCTCTGTTTTTCTTATTTCATCCAGATTTGGTTTCATTACTTTGTAAATTATACTTCTTATTGTATATATACCATTTTTGGACTCATCATCTGAATCTACTCACTGAGCTGTTGGGTTCACCCCTCTCAGATTAATTTTTGCATGTTATGTTAAGGCGAGGGCTTGGGTTTAGCTGCGTGGATATAGAATTGAAATTTACCATGTTCCCTTAAAACCTAATAATGATGTAAACATCTGGAAGTTTTTTGAATTTTTATGTATAAATGTTGGCTGTAATAAATGTTTATATAGTATGTGTTAGATTGTGATATAGAAAGCTGATATTGGTAGATATGTGCATAAGGAGATATATATATATATATATATATATATATATATATATATATATATATATATATATATATATATATATATATATATATATATATATATATAATTTATTTATATATATATATTTTATATATATATATATATATATATATATATATATATATATGTATATGGCTATTGTTTTCATTTGGAGTTGGATTTGAAACAGATGTGTTTGGACTGAGTATTCCAAGAGGGATACTCTCGAGCGTATATTTATTGTGTATATTGGTAATCGAGATATCTTTTCCTCGATGGATTTGATAAATAGGCTGATGTTGGCCATATGTGTGTGTGTGTGTGTGTGTGTGTGTGTGTGTGTGTATAGAGAGAGAGAGAGAGAGAGAGTGACTTATGTCCTTCCAAAAGGATTTGAGGCCGAATCCTTTCCACTCAAATACCAACATCTGACATTCGAATATAAGATCCACTCTTTTAAAGTTAATGTATATTATTTCAAGTATCAATAAACCAAAAATCAAGTGTTTTGAATATTTTTTATCCATGCATTAAGTAGGAAAAAACGGACGGCCTAAACAGTGCGTTGGTTAGTTTAACAGTGTAGAATATTTGAAACCTAATAAAAGTTAGTTTGTAGGAGTTTTTAAATGTTTATATCATAATCAAATGGCCGGATCGAGAATTTGTATGTCTAAAAACATAGATTTAACTAACTCATTAATTTCGGCCATCCATTTTTGCTTGATGGATGGGCAAAAATATTCAAAATACTTAATTTTTGATTTATAGATAATGAAATAATATAGATAAACTTCAACAAAGAGGATCTTGTATTCGAATGTCAGAAAGTTATATTTGACTTGGAAGGATTCGGGCTCAAATCCTTTTGGAAGAACACAAATCTTCTCTCTCTCTCTCTCTCTCTCTCTCTCTCTATATATATATATATATATATATATATATATATATATATATATATATATATATATATATATATATATATATATATGTATTTATGTATGTATATATATATATATATATTTATGTATTTATGTATGTATGTATGTATGTATATACATACATGTGTGTGTGTGTACACACACACATACACATACATGTATATGTATATGTATATATATATATGTATATGTGTATGTGTATATATATGTATATATATATATATGTATATGTATATGTGTGTGTGTGTGTGTGTGTGTGTGTGTGTGTGTGTGTGTATGTATGTATGTATGAGGACAGAGTAGTATATTACAGAAGTGATGTTGTCGAAATTTTCAAGAAATTGAATATGATCATGAAAATCTGATGATTAACAGGAACTTTATGTTAATTGAGAATATTAGAAAATGGGACCGTTACACACCAGATCAGCGCCCTCCTCCAATCGACTGACTGAAACCTCTGCTTCATCGAAGGAGCTCGTTTTTCGGCCTCCGCCGCTTTGTGATTGCTATTGAGCGACGGCTTGCTTTTATTTCTTCTTTGGGAGTGGTCTCAATTGGAAGCTACACTCACATTATTTGTTGTCCATCCAGACTTTTTCTAAGCAATGGTAGCAATGCTCCGGACATGACTTGGCCCCTTCTTATGTATGCGGTCCCCATCGGAGTGGGATATCACAGAAGCTGGTGGTCTGGACGGGACGACTTTCATCATGTGGATCTATGGCCACCCGAGGATTGCGTTGTGAGGGAAAAAATGTCTCATTTTCGTCAACCCTGTAACGCCCAGATCCCAATGATACGGGGACGTCACTGCGACGCATATACGTAGGTCAGATGGTGCCCCCACGTATATACGCTAAGCATAAGTACAACAAGTATCAGAGTACAACACACACAGCGTGGTATAATCATATGCCAACTTACAAAATATAAATACAAAGTTGCACAAGTTATGATAAGCAGAATTGCTTTACAAGTGTCCTTTATCACAACCCAAGTCCAAAAAGAACGATATACAATCAAAAATACAAAAGTGCTCACGTAAGGATGGAGATCCGTGAACCAAAAAGAAGTGTCGGGCAGGATAGATCTAGAGCTGGTCAGCCTGCTCTCCTAGGTAAGCCAAGTCCTCTGTGGAAGGCTCCACTTCGTTCCAGGCCTCGGAATCTGAATATGCAAATCCAAAGGGTCAAGACATAATACAACAAATGATAGATAGCCAAGTGGCAAGGATCATGAATAGAGATAATGAAATAGTACTAAGTAACAATGCATGACAAGAGATGTAAACTAAGAAAGATAAAGTCATATGCAATAAATCTACAATTAATGTCTTATTATTATTACTTGTCTTACTGTGATATCTAGCTATGTGACCCAGCGTCCCAGAGCACATAGATCCATATCCTAGTGAAACAAGGTTGTTATTGGAAACAGCGGTTGTATCGACGAACTATGTTTACAGTGGGTCCCGTGCATGCCCGGGACCACGGCCCAGTATTGTTCCGTTGCTTGAAGACGGAACCTGCCGCTAGGCTAACAGGAGGGTCTTATGTATGCCCTTGTCATGACAGTAAACAGGAAAGGGAGGAAGCACTCCCCTCGGTCCCCTGGAGTACCGCAGGTAAGACCGGAAAATATAGTGCACAACCTAATACCACTGTAAACACGAACACATATCGATATTCCGCATATTTCCCCCCGACCCAATGTAAGTTGGTGAATTTTATATAAAAGTCGGGTATATCATGCTTGGTGTTTTAGTGATAGCATGAAGAGTGGTGATACTTCATATTTAACAAGTTAAAGAATAGCAATATATAACAACAAGTCATGAAGCCTAATGAAGCAAGATCTATCGGGTGACATGTCATGCAGTACAGGTACGAAGCATAAACAAGACTAAAACATCATGCGTACATCAGGGAAATATCGAAAATCAAAAAGGAAAGGAGTCTGAAATCTGTCCCAGAATTTGGCCTAACGGTCGACTGCCGGTCGACTGGAATTTACAAAGGCGGTCGAGTGCCGGTCGACTGCCGGTCGACCGTACAAGGTGCGTGAGCTCCAGGTTTGGCCGGTCGACTGCCGGTCGACTGGTCCACAACAACTTCCTTAAGCCGGTCGAGTGGTCGGTCGACTGCCGGTCGACCGCCAGCTCAAAGCTGTGCACTCTGTGCACATCGGCAGAGTGATCGGTCGACTGCCGGTCGACCGATCCTCTGGAATAAGCTGCTGTTAAGGCAGAAAAATCAGATTTTGTGTGGGTTGATTCTAACAGTTTAAAGGTAGGATTTTTATGCTATTAGAGGACCTGATCTATCATCACAAGTACACTAGAACAGAGAATAGCCATGGTGATTAATATGTCCACAAGGGTATGTTGGATTTGGGTGTTAATGACCTAAAAATAGGATTTTTATGTTATAATTGTATAAGGATCTCTACCCTAAGCCTATGGAATATTAGCTAGGTCTTGGTGAGTAAGATACTCACAAGGATGGGTTAAATCTGAAGCTTGATCCAAGGGAAAAGGTGTTGGCTTCAATCCACCACTTGATGTTGAAGCTAGGGTTGAAGAACTTGTTCTTGATGTTGCTTTGAGGAGTGTTGATAGAAGATGGAGCTCTTTGATGGAGCCCTAGAGGGAGTCCTTGAAGCCTTGAGGTGAAGGTGAAGAGGTTGGGTGTTCTCTTGGAGCTAGGGTTTGTTGAAGAGGAAGAAGGAGATCTTGAGAGGGTTCTCTCTTGATGAAGTGAAAGAGAGAAAAAGGGTGATTTGCAAATGTATAGGAATTTATAGGTTGGGATTTTTGTAAAGGGGTTGGAAATTTGATGGATGAGAGGGGCTTTCTTGCAAAAAGGGAGGGGTGAGGTGTCTCTCCCATTGCCACTTGGCCGGCCATGGGAAGGAGAGAGAGTTAGTGGGGTTAGGTGAAGTGGTGAGTGGGAAATGAGGTGGAAATGAAGTGGAAAAGGAATTTTGCAAATTTTGGAAAAATGTCCGAAATTCAAGTATCTCGGATTGGTCTGAAAATTTTACCAAAAATCAAGAAAAATATTTGAAGACTCATGGTGAAATCCGTTTGAAGAAATACTGTATAGATTTTTAATTAAAAATCCCGGAATCAGTTATTTACCGACTCCGAAAGAATTTTCATAAATTTATAAAATTCTCAGAAAAAGAGTATGAGTAGGAAATATGATTCTAAGCAATAATGTCTAAAGGACTTTCTAGAAATTCTTAACAGTTTGGAAGATAAAAATTCGGAAATCGGCCAGCGATACTGGCCGACACCGGTCTTGAAGAAATTCATTTTAATTCCAGAAAATTCCAGAAAATCACATAAAATCTAAAATATTGGAAAATGATATTTGAAATTAAAATCGGTCAAATACGGAAGGTACATCGGAAAATACGGTCAAAGGACTGAATACGCAACTAGGCACGTATTCCGGGAGAGGGGTATTACAAACCCCATACAAATTTGACTGGGTTTGAGGACAGATCATTACTCAGCCTATCTTCGGAGTATCCTCCATCCTGTACAGAGCGCTCTTATACAAAATATTGACACTGCTCTCACTGTCGACCAAAATTCTGGAAACTCGACAACTGCCATTATGCATGGTGACGATCAAGGCGTAGTTGTGTGGAAAGTGTACAGCGTAGGCATCAACCTCTGAAAATAAGATCAGCCTACACAGAAATGGAGAGGACCAGTCAGCACCGTTGGATAGTTGCTTCCGTGGGTCTCGTTGATGTAGATGGCCTTCTCTTTTGAGGTGGTGCCCTCTAATGGGCAAGCACCGAAAATGGCCTCCACCTCTTTAAAGTTCACGAGAACGTGGCTCGTCAGATTCTCTTTTGCTGAGTTTTGAGGGCTCCTTTCTGCACCTTGATTTTTGAAGGTTGTCCAGGGTTAACAAAACTCCTTAAGGTACCCTTGATCAATAAGATCTTGGACCTACTTTCGGAGAGATTGACAGTCGATGGTGCGATGACCCATCTCTTCTTGAAACGCACAAAAGTCGCTCGCTCTAGGGCCCTTCGGATTAGGCAAGAGTGGTTTCGGGTGCCTCATCCAAGGCTGGCCCGAGATAGCTCTGAAGACCCGGTCGATGGGGATCTTGAACGGAGTAAAGTTGGCATCAACTCCGTAGAATTCAAGGGGGTTCCGCGAAGAACTCGACTGAGAGCGCTTCTTGTAACCATCATGCCCCAGTTCTGAGCCTTGTTCAGAGGAGTAGATGGTTGCTTCGTCTTCTCCCCTTTGCTCTCTTGCTTGGGAGGTCAGCTCGTCGAGCTCTGTGTCACCTCCTCTAGTTGTATGTACTTCTGGGCTCGAGAAAGAATGCCCTTCATGTTAGTGGCGTTATTCTTCACTGGGTGTTTGTAGAAGTAGTACAGTAGGCAATGGATGTGGCTATAGCAACATCATCTCTACGGTTATGGGCTAGTGCTATCTAACTATGGAAATAACTGATATAGCGCTTGAGGGTTTCTCCCTGCTTCATCTTACCATGAGGAGATGATTGTTGTTCTTCTTAAACTCCTGCTATGAAGCATACTGGTTAAAGAAGGCCACTGACCTCCTCAAAATTTCGGAGAGACCGCGATGAACCAATCTAAAGCCACACCCTTGAGACTGGAAGGAAATACTCGATACATAAGGAAATCATGATGAGAGTGGACCGCTATCTTGACGTGATAGGCTCAGAAGTGCTGGACGGAATCGGTCACTCTGGTGTAGCAATTAAAGCTCGGTATCACGAACTTTTTGAGAACCGGTGGGACATGATCTCCTCCAAAAGTGGGGAATCAGAGATCTGCAGGATGGAAGATCCTAGCCCACCTCGAGGCTGTGGTCTATCTTCATCGATCTACTTCCTAACCATCTCTACCAAATTCTTGATGTGAGGAGTCTTCATGGGTTTATGAGTTTTTCTCTCATCAAATTATTCCTCTCGACGTGGCGATCGGAACAATGGTGACTCCGGCTGCCCCAGTGCAGGCAGTATCCATCGTGTGTGGCTACGAGGGGTGAGTTTGGGATTCCTCCACGTCTGAACCCCTCGTCTGGGCTCTTCTAAGCACCTCAATTTGAGTGAGGAGATGGTTATCGATATGCATCATGACATCCCTCTCTAAGGCGGCCTTCTCGTGCTCGCAACCTGCCTCCACCTCTTATACGTCTAGTCACTTTTGCAGGCGGGTTAGTATCTAAAGGAGTTGGCCTTCACCGATCAGCCGAGACTCGTGCTTGTTGACTGTCCCCTTTGGTGTGTTCGCTAGGGACAAGTGCTCTTCCCCAACTCATTCAAGAATAGTGTTGGGGTTTTGGGGATGAAAACCAGCAGGGTTTGTTCCCGTAGTGGTTATCTTCTTGCCTTTGGAGGCGATAGTTGAAGCAGAGGTCTGCGAGGAGGCCTTCTTTAGAAGGGCCATTACCGTTAGAGAGACTATTTGAGAAGGGGCTTTTTGGAAAGTGTTTCGCGAAAGGGGAAACTCTGAGCATTTGCTCAAGAGATCTCAATGAAAGAACCAATGTGATGGAGATTTTTCATCACGGACGGTTGGATGCTCCCAATCAGATCTGCCAAAACACAAGAAAGAAAAGCGCCTTTCAGATCAGAAGCACCGATATGCTGCCAGCCAAAAACTCTCAGACATATGAATGAGTATCCTCATTGGGAGAAAGCAAAGAAAGTGCTTGTATGATTTTTTTGGTGATGATCAGAAGCGACACCCTTTCAATGGAGAAGGAGCAGCATTTATACCTGTCAGGGCGGTGGTTGTGGATGAAGATAATGAAGGTTTCTACAACTGCACGATCTCTGAATCACCACCGTTTAGGCTAGTATAGATAAACACCAAGGGGGTTTATTGTTATCTACAATTGTTCACGTGAGTTGTTAAGATTGATGTGTAGAAGGATTCATCATTATTCACCACCATTTTAACCGTGTATCTGCATAACTTGTAATGGTTTTGATCGCGCTGAGATTATTTGGTTTGATATGCTGAAGAATTCGTCCTTATCCATAACCACCGCTTAGCTGTAGGGTTGTTACAATTGCCTGAGTTGTACAACGCTTGGAGCACGAGGAAAGATCTGGGTGCGTAACTTATTTCATGATTCGCGTAGATCGCGTTGCTGATCTGTCACTAGAGTGAAAGCGAAAGTCCTCGAAAAAGATCTTTGTCGTGGAGACTAAAGCATCCTCAGATCTCTATGAAGACTGAAGCCTCCGAATAAATGAGCAGTTTCGACTGAATTGAGGATCCGGAGAGGTGACCTTGGAGTGAGACCTAAGGGTTCCTTCTCGGGCCCATGTCGGGCTTGCTGGAGGAATAGTGGGTGGCCGCTTAAGGTGCCTCTAAGGGAGCAAGACATATGTCGTGATCTCGACAAGGGTCGAAAATGGACCACTACGGTAACCTATAAAAATTGTTGCAATTTTATTATTATTGATGTATTTTACTGAATGTTGTCTAGTACATGTTTGTATAACCGTTGTTTGATAAATACAATATATAGGTCTTTATTGATCCGTCCAAAAGTTTAAGATAGTTCTGGACAAAATTTTGTGAAGTGAAAAGTAGTTTCTGTTTAAAGTTTAAAAGTTTAACGTATTTTCTATTAAGCATTTACAATTTTAGACTAACTTGTGACGAAGTTAAAAGAGGGTTTGTTTTGGTCACAAGGCCCATCTTAATCACGTGTCATAATTTTAGACGCAACGTTAACGGAAGGTATTTTTTGAGCAAAAACGTAGAAAAATTCGTGATATTTTCGAGAATAAAAGAAGTTGCGGATTTTTTTGAGTAAAACCATGATAGTTGGTGTTATTTTTGAAATTTTAGACTTAACTAAATTTATAATGCAGTGAATCCAACGGATTGGAGCGGAAGCCGCGGAGAAAGAGAAAAGAGCGGGCTTCTGCGACGTGGAGAAGACGAAATAAATTCGACCCCAAATCGAACCAAACAATAATTAAAAAAAAACTAAATTAAATGCAGTCATTACCAAATTTCTATTTTTACCTCCAGATTTAAAGCTCTCCACCTTCGATTTCATCAACCCCTCGCCGTTCTTTGGTAAGAATCTCTCTCTTCTAATTCCCATTGTTTTCTTCAATTTTTTTTTTCTGGATTTTTGTATGAAAAAAAGCCCACATTAGCCAATTTTTCATCCTGTTTGTCCCGATCAAGACCCTGATCGAAATCCCTCAAATCTTTCGATGTAATTCTTTAAGAAAATCCCTAATCCTTGGATAGGACGAAAGTTCCGTTCTTGGGTTTGTTCATTATTCTTAGAGAATAAACAAGGTGTCAGATTTCTTCGTCAAGGTGAGATCTTGATCACAAAATCATGGAGAAGTTACAGGTTTAGAGCAGTTTTTCGTTATTTTAGGGCTCAATTGGTCGATCTCTCGGGAGGATCAGACCTAGCCACCAATGGTTTCTAGGGTTTGATAGTTGGTTTGGGTTCTATTGCCTTTGTTGCTTCTCTTAATCCAGAGGCAAATTGAGGGCATTTGGGTTCCCATCCAACAAAGAAGAGGACCAAATGTCTTCTGGTGGAGTCACTCTCAGCTCAATTCGTGATGATTCGACAAAATCAGCCTTTTGGCTTGATGGCAACCGATCCCCATATTGCTCCCCTGAATCCCTCCTGATCTATCTTGCGGTCCCTGGAGATTCAACAATACCCATGAGGGTATTTGAGTCTGATTCAATTGCATCCGTAAAACTCCGGATTCAGACCTGTAAAGGATTTGTTGTCAAGAAGCAGAAGCTTGTGTTTGATGGGCGGGAGTTAGCGCGGAACGAGTGCCTTGTTAAGGATTATGGGGTGGAAGATGGTAATGTGCTTCATCTTCTTATTCGATTGTCGGACCTTCATGTGATTACTGTGAAGACTGCTTGTGGGAAGAAATTCAAGTTCCATATTGAGCGGAGGCGGAATGTTGCTTATGTGAAACAGCAGATTGCGAAGAAGGGGAAGGATTTTGTCAATCTTGATGACCAAAGGCTTATCTATGATGGTAAGGAGCTTGATGACCAATGGTTGATCAATGATGTCTTTAAGTATAATGATGCGGTTATCCTCTTGCTAGCAAAGAGTTCAGCCAAGGTTAGGAGTAAGCTTGTTGAGAAGGACTTTGAATTGTTGATCAATGCACCACAAGTGAATGAGAAAACGGGATTAGATAATCTTGAGGCTGCTGTCACGAAACCACTATGCCATGATGTTTGGATTGAGCCATTTGTTGTCAATCCGAAGGTTGAATTTCCTTTGGTGATCCATAACCTTCTACGCTCAACTTTGGATGGATTGGAGAAGGGACATCAACCAATCATGTCTTCTGAGGGCACTGGAGGAGCTTATTTTATGCAGGATGTGTCAGGCCAAGAGTATGTTGGTGTGTTCAAACCAATTGACGAGGAACCAATGGCAGAGAACAATCCTCGAGGACTTCCCTTGTCGTCAGATGGTGAAGGTTTGAAGAGGGGGACACGGGTTGGAGAGGGAGCACTCAGGGAAGTGGCAGCATATATTCTTGACCATCCGCTGGGTGGGCGTCGATCACTCATGGGAGATGATGTTGGGTTTTCTGGTGTTCCTCCAACTGTCATGGTGCGGTGCTTACATGGAGGTTTTAATCATCCCAAAGGGTCTGAACACCAAGAGAAGAGTTTCAAGATTGGTTCGTTGCAGATGTTTGTGAAAAACCATGGGAGCTGCGAGGATAGGGGGCCTGAGGCATTTCCAGTGGAGGAGGTCCACAAGATCTCCGTGTTGGATATTAGATTGGCTAATGCAGATCGACATGCTGGGAATATATTATTTTGCAAGGAGGGAGAGGAAGGCCGCATTGTGCTGATCCCGATTGACCATGGATATTGTCTGCCTGACACTGTAAGTGTCTTAGTTTTCTGTTTTTAGATTTAGTGCAATTTAAGTTATCTTCAAAATTGTTGTCTATTTGTAATCACATACATAGTTTGTACTTTTGATGCCAAGACCACCTTGGTTCTTGCTAATTTGGAAATTCCATCTGCCTTTTAATTTTTTTTACTAATCATCTCTGACTATGCTTTTAATAAGAATGCATTTGTTTTTAGGATAAACCCTCATAAGGTTCACCAGACCTATATAATTCATAACAGCCAAACTCTTCAGGGCCTTCAGACAATTAGTGCGGTGAATGTAATAATGTTGCTTTTTTTTTTTTTTATCTTTGTGAGTTTTTTTTTTCAATATTGGTCAAGTTTTCTTTAATTGTTTTCTATTTTACTCATATTCAACAACAACTTACAGAGCCTTTATCCCAAATCTTTGGTCTTTGCAGCATGAATCCTTTTCTCCATGCATCTTTGTTGAGGGTCATTCAACTATTAATTATTATCTATGTTCTTTAACTACCTTGACACATGTTTGATTAGGTCAACCCTAGTCCTTCTTGCTCCATTAACTCCTACAACTCCTTACAATGACCCTTCTTGGTCTCTGATGGATCTCTACTTTAATCAGATTATTTATATTTTTTTTGCTTAATTTCTTTATGGCCTGCTCCTCTAAATAAAATATTATTGATTTGTAACTGGGAGCCTGAGCATTCAAACCTTGAAATAGGTGACTTGTCTCCATTGGTTCATTTTGAGAGGGCCTGAATCTGAAACAGAACCTGAACCCAACCCTGATTTAAAATGTTTAGTTGTACAATCTCGCAAGTCATATCATATAATGCCTTTCCAGCACTTTTCTTCGCATGCAACTAGGTTGTAGTGGATCTCTTCTAATCATTTCCTCTTTTTTTTTTTTTTTTTTGCTCTCTCTTTCTCTTTGCATAAATTGTGCTTTTTTGTCATTGAAGGTCTTAAAATATATTTGTATTTGTGCTTGGCATAAAATAAGACACTAAAGATCATTGTATGTTTGGTTTACTCTTGCAAGTTTTCAACTGTAGAGTACTGATGTAATTGTATTAAAAACAAAATAATAGAGTTTAATTGAAAACATCACCCTATTACTAAATGCTAGATATTTGTTTGAACACTATGAGCTTTAGACATATGAACAGGAAGTTTGTGCTTGAGATAAGTTGTTGTAATGGTTTTTGCCAACAGGAACTCTAATTTACCTAGTGGCATGTTCATTATTCTATTAATATTCCTAATTCTGATTTCTTAGATGGAGTTTTTTTTATCCAGCATTAGCATCAAGCTCTTATAAGGAAACAATCAGATTCCATTCAACTATTTTTCTTCATTGTTTTAGTATTTAATATTTAACCTCAAAATCATTTAGTTATAGACCAAAATTTTACTATAAACTCATATGATCTTATTTATTAAATTCTCAAACAAGTGTTTACTGTTGCAAGATTTGCCCATAATATACTTCTTGAGGTCTTTTTAAGTTCTCATTAGTAATGTTGTCTGATAGGACAACCATATTAGACACGCACTAAACTTTTAGGTGTGTTGTTCTACTGAAAGTGAGGAAAAGCAAAGGAAGCAAGTCAAGCACCGACTTAATGATAGAAAGTGAAGAGTAAAATAAACCAATCCTTGTCCTCTAGATTTTTGAAAATCCTAATCACCATTGTCTTAATGGTAGAGAGAAAAGAATACTTAACCATATACAGTCCTTGATTGTGTGAATAAGGGACACAAAAAGCACGGTTTGTTGGAATAAGGATTCCAGTAGTAAGAGCTGCTGCCGAAAAGGAGGCCATCTGACTAGTTTAGGCTGATGGTTCAAACAGTCGGAACAGTCTTGTTTTGTAGCAACTGATGCATCTAAGTTGAGGTTCCTAGTTTTAATTTGAATGGTATTATTTATTTAGTATTCAGTCGTTGCCTATTTATTTGTAAGCAAAACAATCATTTTGATAAATTCTTTTTCTTTCCATTGGATTGGTGCTGTAACTATCACACCCTTTTTCTTGTTCTATTGCAGTCGTATCAACTGCAATATTAATTAAAAATCTCTTATTTGTAAATGCATGCATGCAATGCAGTTTGAGGATTGCACGTTTGAGTGGCTCTACTGGCCTCAAGCCCGTGAACCTTTTAATGCTGAAACTATTGAGTACATTAAATCTCTGGATGCTGAGCAAGATATTGCCCTTCTGAAGTTCTATGGCTGGGAGATCTCACCTGAGTGCTCCCAGACCCTTCACATCTCCACCATGCTCTTAAAGAAGGGTGCAGAAAGAGGACTCACTCCATATGATATCGGAAGCATCTTGTGCAGAGAAACGCTCCATAAGGAATCCAAGATTGAGCAAATCATCCAGGAAGCAAAGGACAACAGTCTTCAGGGCACCAGCGAAGCTGTGTTCCTCAAGTCTATTTCTAGCATCATGGATCGCCACCTTGACGAACTTGCCTTATAGATTATAAATAGATCAAGGTCAAATTATATGCATATGTGCGTTGATGTATGTCTCTAGGGCTGATGTATTTCTGCAATTGTACGTGAATGACCTCTAGCTAGCTGCCCCCGCTTCTGTTTTGCAGACTAGTACCTGATCATGCTGCAAAGAGGTGAGAGGTTCTTGAGGACTTTTAATGTACTGCTGTAACCATCTAGTTCTGTTTCTGCTGATCTAGATCCATTGCAGTTTTTCCTTCAAGAAATGACCAGAAACTCAATACGTTTTATGAATAAATTTGGCCTCATGATTTCATCTGTGGACTTACCTGGTATGTTGGTTGCTAATGCACTTGAGGGTTAAATGGCACCTATACTCTTTTATCTTCATGTGGTTTCAGGGAAGTTTGCTACTGCTTAATGGTAGTGAACAAATCAATACTCTGCTTTGGCTGGAAGTTTGGAGGTGAATCATTGTTGAATGATATTTAAAATTCTGATATTTTTGCTGCAGCAGAATGGTAAAGGTATAATGTGGTGAATAATTCTTCCCATATCTACATCTAATTGCTACTCGTTCTTGTCACATTTGAGTGAAACAACTTCTCATTTTTAACTTCGAACTGCAGTGAATTGTCAGTCCTATCATGATAGTAGAAATTAAGCATGACATTAACGATATCAATCTTTAAAAGTTATACATGAAAACAGCCTACAGTAAATGTCTTTGGATGTTTTATCGATTCCTTTCTATGTTAAGCAGATGAATTCAGAGAGCATTGCATTTTACAACCATTTTGATTCCCGTGTGAGCAAGCAGTATGTGAGCTTTGCTTGCTTTAGATCCTCTGTTTTGGTAACAAAGAGAACTCTATATTATCAGCTCCTCTCATGCGAAAAGAATATGCGGGTCATCGTCCCATCTGAACAATAGATGTTTACCTGTAAATACCTGAAAGTGCAGTCCCTTGCTACCTTCCAAGCTTTTTCTTGCAGCCTCCCGGCTCAGGTCTGAAAAGGGAAGATGAACTTCCTCCTGTTTGAGCAAAAGATGAGAGAATCACCTGTTTTGATGGCAAAAGGGAGAGGGCAGTATCATCTCTTTTGTGGTGGCATCACAATTTTGTCATAATGATTTGAAACTTAAAACATCCCAAAACATATCTGTACAAATACAAACTTTGAGAATAGAAACAAATGGTATAATCTCATGTTTCGGGTCATCCCGTGATATACAGTGTACAATATCTTTCTAATACAAAACATTTCTCTAACAACAAACTTCTGACATTAGTTGTATATTACATGAACACTGAAACAAAATACTAGCAAATAGGGAAAATGCTCATCACGGAAACTGAAACTTAAGATCTTCAATCACTGATATCCAGCTTTTATTATGAGCATACAATTACATTGTACTAGAACAATATGTTGTATATCCATGCAACTCCTTTAAGCAACCTCTTCAAAGGGCCTGGAACTTTCAAGCTGTTGATCGGATCTTCACCGGGCAATATGATTTTCACCTGGAAGAAAGATGTGCATTTTAATAAATCTACATGAAACTCATCATTAGAACTTCAGGTATGTATAAAATTCTTCAGAGATTCTCATGAAATAAAGAGAAGGGTTTATCACTGAAATCAGCTGTAATCATTCATGCACTTCAGGAAGATAACATCAGAAAGTGGTTTCTCTAGTGTTAAAAGTGAAATAAATAGCATAGTTTCTGAAAAGTAGAGAGAAAAACGGTTTAAAAACTTTTATTGGTTTGCGGGGACTTGGGTGTTAATCTGTGCTAAACGTAATTATAATTACATAAAGTAATTGTTTGCAATTACAAATTGTTTAGCTTACATGCAATAACACTACTAAGCCTAAGATGCTTAAACAACCTGAGGGCCTGTGGGGAACTTGGATTCACCAACAGGCTACAACGGAGTAAGATAATTGAGAAATCCAATGGAAAACAAAGAGAACTTTTGAGTGTAAAGAATGAACAAAGTGAAGGAATCCAATGGAAAACAAAGAGAACTTTTGAATGAAAAGAATGAACAAAAATGGATGATCGGAAAGGGGTAGGAGGAAAGAGCAAATGACAATTACAAATTGTAAGACAGAAAATCCTGTCATAAAAAGGTGATGAAAACCATACATTAAGGGATAACACCGCTATTGTTTCGCATCAATTCCATGCTCAGAGGCTTCAGAGGAAGGATTATCTATGGTTTAGCATACCTGAAGCTTTCTTCGACCCCATCTTAACGCATCAGCATGTCTGGCGTGATATAGATCAATCTTGTCGGGACCAACTATAGCACCACCTCTATCTTCAACCTGAAAATTTTCACGAATAGCATGACTATGTACTGTCAGCACAGAATGATGAAAGTGATGGATCAAAGTGCATTAGCAAAGAAAATCCTCGTTATGGTTAACTATAAGAAAATTCAGAGCTCATCAACAAGAATTTTCTGGTTGATAAAAAATGACAGCTAGGAAACACAGTTTAGCTATGAGACACAAATAGCATCTCCCTTGGGGTGAAATTCCCTAGTAGTAGTCTGTATATGCTAAGTATGCAACTCCTGAACACAAAAGGTAGGGGGAAGGGACACAGGCCTACCAAATAATAAGAGGATTCTTTACCTAATGATGATTGGACAAGAATATGGAAGGAGATGCCTACATTAATTCTTGCTAACCAGAAGTCAGGAAAGACTATTTCCTATCAGAACTTCTGAAATGTAGATATCTTCTCAGTGCCGTATAGGCATAACTGCTCCATTGTGTCCCTAATGCAGATTGCTTGTCAACATCATTTCATCATCAACTTGATCTTTCTCCGATCATCATCAACTTGATGTTCAACTTCAATCACCCAGCTATTTTTGGACATTCACTTTTAACTTGTGCAATGTCATTAGGAAAATAGCTCCTCTCAATTTCTATAGACATGGAACGAGTCTAGATATAAACACTTTTCTGGCCCCAAAAAATAATAAAGTAAATGAAGAAACCGCAATCATCACTGAGGCAGAAAACGATCCAAATAATGGGAACACCCTCATTCCCCACCCTTCATGCTACACGTTAAATCAAATAATCCACTACCAGCAAACGTAGGTAACTGATAAGTTAGTGTCTAATTACCTCTCCCCATCCATATCCTGGGATATACATACATGTACCAAAAGGATAGAAATTGGTGTCTGCAGCAATTGTGCCATGCCTTGGAAATATCCTCCAAGGAAGTAGTAAGCGCCCGAGCATATTATTATATTGTGTTAAACCATCCTTGGACAAGATTGGAGGTCTGGCCTGAAATGATTTGATTGTGCTTTATTAGTAGCATATGTCATATGATGTAAAATAGAGATATGAGAAACAAGCAATAAGATGAAAAAGTATATATCAAAATTTTACAGACATAAATAAACATGAGAGGAATAAAATTCATATGCTCAGAAACAAGCACATCATCCATGATAAAATTCATGGAAGAAGCCTTTAATTAATGTACAAAATGATGATGATATAAACTGTAAATCGCATTGTTGATCACGATCTACATGACCTGAGACATATACAAATTAAGTTCAGCAGATTCAAAATGCTTCAAACCCATATCCTATGGAGCACAAAGTATAACTGTGACCAATGTTTATTTTCTAAGGTCCAGAGAAAGTAATAGCACAAGAACTTGAACAGTTTTGTACATTTGTGTATGGACATTTAATGTGGTAGATTGAGATTGAGAGTGGAAATTTCCAGCTTAAGTAGACTCCCTCCCTTCCTCTCTCTTGTTTATTTTGTAAGGTCCAGAGAGCAAAGGCATGAGAAATCAAGTAAGTCTGAATGTCGGCCTATGGATATCTGCTGTAGATTAATATTGAGAAAGGGAATCCCAACTGAAGTAGCCTTTAAAGCCTCAACCCTCCTCCCTCCCTCCTACTCATAACAGTTCCTTTTTCTTGTATGTAGAAAAAGATAATTGTCAACAAATGAAAATAATCTTACCCAAAAAAAAGAAAGAAAGAAAAGCAATGCATCTATTGAAAGAATAAAAGATCTGCCAATAACAACATGAGAAAGCTTTTATCCCATCTTCCCCAGAAATTGCCGCCCGCCTTCAAGGGCTCCAACTGCCTATTCCAACTACTCAAAAATTAATTTTTTTAGTTGATCTGAATCTTTTGATGCTCTATAAGACTTATTTGGTGAGATCTGATCTGTTAACTGCTTAAAAATCAGATTTTTACATCTGATTTGGCTATTTGGATGCTCTACAAGATTTCTCTGGTGAGATCTACTCTGTTTATTGCTTAAAAATTAGATTTTTTTACATCTGATCTGATTTTTTTTAAGCTCTATATGCTAATATCTGGTACCTAAGTTACTTTTCTTCATTACTAGATGTTTACTGCTACTATTAGTTATCTTTCTGGTGATTTCTCTGATTGAATATTATGTCTGAGACTACGAGTTCATCCCCACTCTGACCTCTTCAATGGTTGAAATTTCGGTCCCCAAGACAATGTTAGGGACTACCGTGAAATTGAATGATTCCAACTACCTATTATGGGCGCAGGTGTTCCGCATTTTCATTGGCGCTCAGAACAAATTGGCTCACCTCCTACAGCCTCCACCTGATGATACGGATCCCACGTATATGACTTGGCTTACCGAGATTAATTTGTGATGACATGACTTCTCAACAGTCTGGAGGAGAAGATTAGTGGTAGTGTCATGATCTTAGCCATTGATGCTTAAAGAATCTTGATCACCGATTAAGAGTTGATTACCTTGATCTAGAAGCATTCTAGACCTTTTATTTTTAGAAACAAATCTTCATTGAATAGGAATTGAATCCTATTCATATTCCTTTTGAAAAGAAAACACGCAATCACCTGAAAAGAAAACTACTTCACCTTAATTTTTTTTCTTCTGCTTCAAGCCATCGTCTTCTCCAACTCAATTAAATTTTCTTGGACCATCATATCCTCTTAAAAACAACACAAAATCCTAACAATTTCCACCTTGACTTGCTTTTCAAGCTTTTAGTAAAATAACTTGAGATTTTGGATTACTATCTTAAATCTTTTCTCAATTGTAACCATATCGGGGCTGTTTGGTTAGGGGAAGTGAGAAAGTGAGAAAATAAGAAAATAGTAATAGTTCCTTTGGAACTTGAGAATTGGTTAGTAAGTTTTTCAGTGTTTTGACGTTAAGTATGGTTTCGAAAATGTTATGTCATTTTCGGTGTTTGATGGTAATGTGAAAGTGGAAGTGAAAAAGTTGACCACAAAGTTGACCGCAATATAATATTAAAATAAAAATTAATTAATAAAATAAAAATTGGATTGTAATTAGAATATAGTTTAGATTTACATGATCACAAAATTAACTGTTTTGAGCTACAACTTATTACAAATAAGATTTACATAACCACAAAATTAACTGTAGTACGAAAGTGAGGAAATGGTTGTGTAAAAGGGAAAAGAGAAAAGGAAGGGGGTTTCTCATTTTCTTTTCCGGTGTTTGGATAGATAGGGAAGTGAGAAATGACACTTTCTCATTTCCTTTCTTCCACCCACTTCCTTGAATCCAAACAGCCCCATCGTGAAGCCTTTAACACTCTTTCCCCCTATCTGCGGGGCCTGTGACTGTTTGCCGCCATACTTTGGGTCATCTCAGGCCTTACTCGAATGCACCCCTTTTTTTAGTCATCCTACAACACTTAGACGCGTCGCGATTTTGCTTAAAGCTTCACCTCAAAGTGAGCTCCCTTCAAATTTTTCATTGAAACTCCTTGACCAAGTTTCTTTTCCTTAACTTGCATTGCATCACCTCCGCCGCTAGAAAATTCCGCTTTGTGACGCCTTTCCGTCCATGGAGCCCACCGGACTTAAGACAATCCGCCTTTAATTCTGCCATGACCTTACCAATTTTATACGAACATTGTCAAGAACTTATCGTGCCATGGTTTTCCACCGATCACTTGGTGATGATCCACCTTCTATCGATATTTTAACTTTGAGATTTACCGTCTTCACATAACTGTCATGGTCTTACTGCGCCTTCCCACCGCACACTGTCATGATCTTCCTTCCATCAATCAGAGCTGCCATCCACTATTGTATTGATGTTTACCAGATCCATTGTCCTTCTATTGATGATCTTCAAACTTGATGAATCTACCAATACATGTAATAATCTCACCGTGTCATGACTAGTCCACCGTAACATTGACTGTGATTTCTGTCAATTCCTTTAACCAATCTGTACATAACATGCATCAGACATTGAAATCTCCTCGATCTGCACCCACCAAAACATCCAAAAAATTGAAAAATATAGGGTTCAATACCTTGATCGTCTGAATCCGACTACGATTGCACGATCTACATTCCGATCAATCTCGTCCATTGATCGTTGTCATCACCCTCCGTTGTTTTTTCTTTGACTTGCTGCTGTAGCGAGTCTTCATGGGATGTCTTGTGCGATGCCTTCGTGAGCTCATCGAGCTCATCTTGCCATCCGTCATTGGCGATCGATCATCACCTCCGCGTCTATCGTGTTCAGATCTAAGTATTATTGAGCCTTGATGACTACACCTTGATCAATATACTTAAAAAGTCATCGATATTTACCTTAGAACAAATCTGAACTTTCTTTTTATCTTCTTCGTCTTGATGCCTCCGCCGAACTCCATCGACTCGACATCTTCTACTTCATCTGGAGCACTCGAGTCTTGAACAAACACCATCAGCCTGATACCATTTGTTGTGATAAAATTGATATGCTCTGATACAAACTGTTGCGTGCATAACCCAAGATACTATATTTATTATGATATCAATAGTTGGGAGATACGAGATCCCCACCGACAACCTCAAGCACGCCATGAGATTGATTACCTCGAGCATATAAGATGAATATTAAAAAAATACAAGAAGAATACACAATTTAGCGTGGTTTTGCCCAAACTTAGCCTACGTCCACGGGGAGAGAACTTGAGAGAGGTTTATTAATAAACTTGATACAAAGAGATCTAACCTTCCTCTTGATGACATAAGAGTATTCACCTTCCCCTTGAATATACGCTTAGATTACAGGAGTATACTTTTCACTATGCACCTTCACCTTGTTCTCTCTTTATTAGCTTTTTAGGGCCTTCTTGACTTTTTAGGACCTTACATTGTTGTTCACCACAACTTTCTTCTGCTCCAATTTACAATGCTGGATTACAACTTTTATTTATAAGATTTTACAATTCAACTTCTATTTGGACTATGAGATGATCTTGACCATTGGATGCTTGAAGAATCTTGATCAATTTTATTAGGAGTTGATCTCCTTGATTTAGAAGGATTCTAGACCTTTTAATCTTTAGAAATGAATCTTCATTGAATAGGAGTTGAATGCTATTCATACTCCTAAAAAGGAAACTCGCAATCGCCTGAAAAGGAAACTGCTTCACCTTAATTTCCTTATACTTCAAGTCATTGTCTTCTCCAACTCAATTGGATTTTCTTGGACCATCATATCCTCTTGAAAACAAGGCAAAATCCTAACACTTACAACTGAACAACAAGCCATGCTACCAACCTTCAGACCTCTGAATAGATAAAGGAAATCACATATACTACATCTGACCTAATCCTGTTGAAACTTAGTATAATGTTGAAACTTAATATAAGTTAAATACTGACCTATATGTCATGTATCAACATAACTTCCTCCATGAACAACTTTCTATTTTCTTGTTAATTTCTTTAAAGTATGCTGAAATGAGGTTAACATGTGTACGGTTAGAAAATAAATATCAATTATGTGACATCACATACTAATTTTCAAGATCTCTAAATGGCCCTGTTTG
Source organism: Agave tequilana (assembly GCA_038442645.1). Classification (NCBI taxonomy): domain Eukaryota; kingdom Viridiplantae; phylum Streptophyta; class Magnoliopsida; order Asparagales; family Asparagaceae; genus Agave; species Agave tequilana. The sequence goes on along the minus strand of JAVJIF010017976.1, from coordinate 20,059 downwards.
ACATTGAGCACATTTATCATGATGGCCTAAGTCTCACTATACAACCATACATGACCAATTCTTGTATCCCTAAGGTATTCGATACTCGGCACAAAAGAGAAGAAAAACCGAATAAACTTTTTTTTTAAAATATATATATGCACTTTGAAGTTGAACAACTTGAAGTTAGTTGAATCAAGAGGTATAGAGAGCAAAAAAATTCTCACTAGTGACTGCTTGGAAGAATAATGGGCTGCACGCAAAAAATGCAATGAAGATTTAAACTACGAGATGTTCACATCGGCTTCACAATAACAACTTTTGAAGAAGATTATAGTTTGCCATAAAACCCGGTGAAGAGAAACAAACCTGCGCAGGGATTCTCCCGTTAGATGTTAAACCATAATAAGGTGAGCCAATTAATTTTGTCGCCGTCCAATACCTGTATCATTTCAAACAAAATATAATAATAAAAATAATAAAAATCTAGTAAACATTCTTAAGCTCACAAGGTCAAATCCTCGAATTCCCCTTCAATTAGTGTATTACAGCAGAATCTTCAAACAGGCTATGATTATGATTTGTCTATCAGAGGAAAAACCAAAAAGCATTTGAGAGAAAAATAATAATTCTCACCTAGCGATCAATGGTAGTTGGGCGTGTTGGACTCCAACGCCAGGCTTCCTTCTGCGGAATCGTAGTGGGAAGCCCTTGGGGGAGAAGGCCATGTAGAAGGGGCCAGGCAAAATCATCCCCCATTCCCAGTTGCAGCAGTACCCGCAGCTGCAAACCAAGCACAATCAATAAGCATTTGAGAGCCACAGAAAGAAAGAATTTGAGAGTGGGTATTTGTTAGTTACCTGCAGTATGCAGTGCACTCTAATTCTCGGAAGAAGGGAGCCATTTCGGAGAGTTTTCTTTCACTTTCCCCTCTGATTTGAACTGCTACAGCCGTTTTGCTCCGGCAAGTCGCTCGTAATGGTTTGTCGCTTTCTGTGGCATTTCTACGAACAGTTCACGGGCTATTGCTTGAAACATTTTCATCAAGCATCATATTTTATCTTGGGCACGGGAGAGTGGGGACCCCGGGGCACGGACCTGAAAATGAAATGGGAAAATTTTGTTGGCCCCCTGTTTAAGTCTCCTCTTAACCAAATTAGTTTACTAACTATGCCACTCTGGATTCTCAAATGGAGTGTTTTCCAGCCCACTTAAAATTCACCATACATGAGATATTAGAACTGAACATAGCCCAAGAAGGAAGTCACTTTCTTCACTTTGTAGTGGGTTATGAGCACGAATCTTCCCATATGCAATTGAGAGGAGATTTTTGAATTAAAATTTGCGAGGAGACTCTAGATATTTCCTAATTCGATTCATACCTTTTTTTCCTATCTCATATCATAACACACGTACAATTTATGTTAGTCAACATATTAGGTGTGTCTAATAGGTGCACTAAGTTATAAAGGTCGGTGAGATCTAGTACTACTCTCTAATTAGGGTTAGGGGCATTATGGGAAGGCCACTAATCAAAGGATTATATTTAGAGAGGAAGTCCCTCTCTGCAGCCACGCATTATTCTCCACCAATAGGAGGCTAGATTTAGCAGAGAGAAGACTTTCCATCTCGTTCTCTACAGTGAAGATCCAGATCCAGGTATAGTTCATCGTGCTTTGAAAAGGTATGTTATCTAAAACTCCTTTATTAAGATTCATCATACATATTATTTAGATCTATACATAAATGCAATTGATCCTCTTCTATGATAAGTAAATTCTAACAAGTGGTATCAGAGCCTTGCTATGCTATCTATGTTTTGAGATCTAACATGTATATTATTATTATTATTATTATTTCTTGAAAATTATTATGTTGAAGTCGAAGAGATTCATATGTACAGTTCTATTTTGGGATTTTCCCTCTTCGATTTTTATTTTTCGTTATTCCCATATCTATTGCTCTGAATCGAAAAGAACATATCAAAGTTATTAATACACACCTTGATCTCTTTACTTTGATTTCTTAAATCTGATTTTTTTTAAAAAAAAAAGGTGCATCAGGTTCTTCTTGGAAACAGAAAGTTTCAGGATGACATTAGTAATCAAGTTAAGAGCCATCCAAGTATTTTTTTTTTTTTTTATTTTCTCATCTGACAGATTCCAATGTTATATTAATATTCACAAAAACTAGCAAGATCACTCTTTGTATACAGAATTAGTAATGACATAATCCAAGGCAGAGTAACTTAGGATGCCACTCAAGACGCAAATCCTAAAGAAAGTAACATATATGTGTCTATATTTATGCTGCATGCGTGAGTAGCATTAGTGTTGGCTGCTGGTTTTTTTTTTAATTTGTTCAAGGTGTATCTAGATGTGGAAATGTCAATGCCAAGAAAGAAAGCTACTGCAGTTCGGTCTAAAAGTGAACTGAATCAAGTGCTAGCTCTTCAGAAAGCGAACCAGAGAGAACAAAATGAATTTAATGATAAGATAATATCAAGCATGAAGATGCAATTTGGTTCAGAAAAATATTTTTATGTTGCATCCTTCTCTAAGTTTGTGGTGGTTAGAGTTCTTTTCATTTAGAATAACTGATAATTTATGATCTTTCATGTAACTATTTTTCTGTTATTGTTTACAATTTTGACGACGAAGTGAATGTTATTTGGAAGATGTTTAGTATTAAATAAATCATCACATGATTATGATGCAACAATCAAGAGCGAGTAATTTAATTTTTTTTATTTCTTTAAGAGTGGGCCTCAATGGCTTCAGGAAGTCCTAAGTAGAAAATCTTTTTGGTTTGAGCTGGATGCATGTGTTTCTATAGACAATGAGCAGTAAAATTTGAAAATTTTGTTTTGAGTTTTAATTTATTTCACTTATTGTTTCTAATTAGATTTTATGCTTTTGTATATTAGAAAAAGCACACATCTTTATTCACTATTTTGAGAATCTATATTTGTAAGGTGACATGTTTGAAATTTTAGTAGTTTAATTGGACAATATATTCTTTGTTATGATTATTTTCAAAGATAAGCAAAATATTGCTTGTTCCATTAAATTCTGAGCTTCTTGATCTTACAAATTGGATTGATCTTCAATTCATAGAAATTGATTTGATGATCGTCCAATGCCCAATGACCATCCTAGAAATAAAAAGAATTTATTTTGGATTAAGGTTTCGGATTTAATTGGGATTTAGGGTTATGATGGTTGCTATTGGTATCCTATCAATTTTTGATACCTACTCAAGTTGTAAATGTGAATAACATTTCATGTGTTCAATTAAAGTTTATAGTTTTCATCAAAGTTTTATTGATGAAAATTTTGGTTATTAATAATATTTTTGTATTTGTTTCATTTCATGGTGAAAGTTTCATTTGAGAAACGCAACTTCACAGAAAATAGTTTCACTCCATGACTTCTTTGGATATTTATAAAGAATAAATAATTGACAATCTCAGCAAAGCTTTTGACAACTTAAAGTAAATGCGATTTTTCTGATCAAATTGTGAATGTCAATATCATTGTTTGTTTTCAATTAAAATTTTTTAGGGTTTTCACTAAGGTTTCATTGATCAAAGCAAATATTATCACATTTCATAAAGTACAGTATCTCTAATGAGGTTTATGTGAGATAAGATTAACGATCATTTGAGTAAAACCTAATATGACTAGGTAGATCTACCCAAAGGTAGACTATTCAGTAACATATTTTGTTTTACTCTTATTTTGGAACCCTCTAGTTGTGACCCATTAAGATTGACAGTAGTGCTATGTTATTTAAAGTTTTATATATTATCCAAAGGTGATTATAGAATTTATAAGTAAACTAGGAGGGTAAGATAGACTACATGTTTCGGTAAGATTAGGATAACCCTAAGCCCAAAGGATAAGAAGTGTCTGTAATTGAACCGAACGTGGTTAGTCTAGTCTTAAGCATGATTCGATTATCAACTGGGTACAATCATAATTAGTCATCGCCCAAAGGCAAGATTAAATTGTTGATTGTCGGACTCGCAGAGTGGAAAGGCATTAGCCATGAACACAATGCCACTCTTACTCGACCATCCTAACCCCAGATAGGCTCGTGACAGTAAATAATTAATGCATATATATATTCACATAATTTTATTATGTGCCAGTAAATATTAATCCTGTCAAGAATTTATTTCCGCTGCAGTTATGGATCTCACCTTAATTCAGAAGCACTTGACTTAAAAAAAAAAGAAAAAGACCTTGACATACTCAAATTATTCATCATGAAAGATGAAACTCTAGATAGTATTGTGTTTATTGACTATAATTTTGTGCTAGCCCATTATTGACCAGCTACTAATGCTCAAAAAACAGCTACTCAGGTATCCATTGACAAATAGATTAAGATCAACAAGATGAGTATTCTCATAATTAAGCGTTCTATAGATCTCATTATGTTTGGTGGAATTTCTAAAAAGGAGAATACTAAAAATTTTCTTGTGGACATCAAGCATCAGTTTGAGGGATCTGTCAAGGGTAGGCACTATAATGGAGTTCATAGAAACTTTCAGACAAGTTTTAAATTCTTGTCATGTTTTAAATTTGAAAGAAATCTTTTATGTGTCATTTTAAGCATACTTTGATCTATGTTTCAGAATAATTTCTTTTGGATATGATGTCATTTTTAAGAGTTCCGGTTGTGGTGTTAATTTGAATGAGTCTGGTTCTAATGTCTATCTCCATGGTAATTCTGTTGATTCTGATTTGCTGGTTGATAATTCATTCAAACTGACATTGGATGCATCATATGAACAATTTTTATCAAGTGCCAATCTTTCTCATAATATTTTGCCTACCGCAAGATGCTCTTTATTTTTCTTGCAATTCTTGAGGTTATGGCATAAACATTTTGGGCATATTTTCAAATTGCATTATCTTGTGAAGATATGTGTTTCTTAACTCTCTTAAATTTTCTGATTTCTCCACCATTTTTGATCATATTTGAATGAAATTGATCAAAAAAGAAATTGAGTAAGAAAAGAGTACAGATCTATTTCAAATTATCCATACTGATATTTGTAGACCTTTCCCACCCTTCTCCAGGAAGTCATACATATTTCATTATATTCATTAATAATTTCTTTCGTTATGCCCATGTCTTTCTCCTCCACAAGAAATTTGATTCCTTAAAAGTTTTCAAGACTTTTCAATTAGGAGTTGAGCGACAATTGAATCGAAAGATAAAAGTTGTAAGGCCTGATCGAGGGGGGGAATATTATGGCTAGATCGATCAGGATGATCAAAACTCTGGACCTTTCTATAGTTTTTTGAAAAATTAAGAAATTGTTACTCAAGAACACCATACCTGAATTTTTATTATCTTATGTTGTAGTATAAATGATATTGTTATTGGATCTATCATTATATTTTGATCCTATAAGAGCTCCTTAGTTTAGGAGAGAAAGTATTTTCTACGGTGTTAGACTATGTATTGATTGATTAGGTCACTTTTGACTTATACAATTGATTTAATTATTGATACAACATGATGATATTTTGGTCTTGTAACTAGATAGCTGAATGAGATTATGCATTGCTCATTAAATGATTTCATTTCTACACTCAAACTTTAGGTTGACAGCATAAAAGAGTTTCATTTTGCTTAGCTTTTTTATCAATCTGATGCGCTAAATTTTACATAATGCATAAGATCACACTGGAAAATATTACAAACTCACTTAGCAAAAGACTCTTAGTGACCACCTTTCAGGGACATTGTGCATGCATGGGGGTACTAGAGTCATTGTGATTATTATTTTTCTGAGTGAGAGTTTTATGTCAAATTTTCAGTAATGTCATTTGTGTCCTTAGTATATTCTATATTTCAGTTTCATGAGATTCTTCTCAGACAGTTATTATATGGTATTTTATTTCAGCTGATATTATTAAATGCGCATTTGTAATATTAAAGTAAAGTTGTGCAGTTGCACATGTTAAAGTATAAAAAGCCTTTAGAGAAAACTACTGAGGATTTTCAAGATCGCTTAGGGTGGACTTGGGTAGACTCTACGACCTTGAGCCTTTATCTCAATATGAGCGATGGTATTCGCATGACGGTCGTCTAAGCATTGAGATGACGTGTGTTTGATAAGCACACATTGCAGGACACTTATGAAAATGTATTATATACACTACATATACATTTGCCATATACGTACTAAACTCCACCAATAAAATATCTCTCGAAAGCTGTTAGGGTAATTAGCCCGAAAGTCCATGATATAAATTAGGTAAAAGCATAAAGCTTGACCGAAATTTATCCGTGAACCGTACTAGTCATCATCTTAGTCGTAGAGTGCTAGTAGTTTGAGTGCATCATGACTAACAATAAATTTTACGTGTGGGTTTTTTTTCAAAAAATCAAAGGATGGCCATCCGCTTTTAAAAATAAAATTGTGATATGGGATATAAAGTTTTTCAAAATAAATATTTTTCAAAAAAAATTTAGTCGGGTATGTCTCGAGTGGGAGATTGTAAGATATTTCCTGATTCGATTCATACCATTTTTCCTATCCCATATCATAACACACGTGCAATTTATATTAGTCAACATATTAGGTGTGTCTAATAGGTGCACTAAGTTGTAAAGGTCGGTGGGATCTGGTACTACTCTCTAATTAGGGTTAGGGGCATTATGGGAAGGCCACTAATCAAAGGATTATATATAGAGAGGAAGTCCCTCTCTGCTGCCATGCATTATTCTCCACCCATAGGAGGTTAGGTTTAGCAGAGAGAAGGCTCTCCATCTCATTACCTGTAGCGAAAATCCAAATCCGGGTATAGTTCATCGTCCTTTGAAAATGTATGTTATTTAAAGCTCCTTTATTAAAATTCATCATACATATCATTTAGATTTATACATAAATGCAATTGATTTTCTTCTATAATAAGTAAATTCTAACAACTCTAAGGAAACATATTTTATGAGTTCATAAAATGGCATATCGAGGGCTCTAGGCTAGAGTAGCTTTTCATGGTGAGTATTTGTTTAGCAATCACTTGAGTTCGCAGTGTGGGAACCCACAAGGTTAGAATAGCGTCTTTTGATGTTTCATTCTGATGTACAAAATTTCGTGATAACTCATTCACGGTGTACGAAAATTCGTGAATAATTCGATACATTTTGATTCAATCCCGCGGGGGTTTGTGAGATCCGTGCGCAGAATGAGAAACACCAAAGAAGAAAATGAGAAAACAAAAAAGGGTTAAGAAGCCTCAAAATGAAGCATGGATCAAGAGAATCAGAGCCTTTAAAGGGGATCCGAGAGTCAGACAATACATTTTCAAAAGTCAACCCCGATTGTGGAGAGTGTAACGCCCCGATCCTAAAGATACGGAGACGTTATGGCGAGCATATACTCGAGGAAAATACCCCACGTATACACGCTAAGCCTCAATTATAACCTGAACAAGCTATAAATCAGAACTAAAATAATCATCGATCACTGCAATAATACATATAGTGAACCACGCATGATATCATATGAATCAAGAGATAGAATAGTGACTGGAATAAGAACTGAACTGATATGACTAGAATCAGGAAGTAATATGAAAGCTAAAAAGATAAGAGTACCAGAATAGAATAGGAAGAAGCTCCAGCTATTCGCGAAGCATACGGCCTCAACGAACACCTGCACAAAGGAAACCAACCGTCCAATAGCTGGACGTGCAAACCCAGGGTCGTCAGAACGCGACCATAATGAGTGTGTGTGTAAAGGGGAAACAGCTCGTGCAGAAGAAACAATGTGCATAATTAGTAATAAGAGCAACTGAAGATATAAGAGACCATATAACAGATAAAGAAAAGAACTGTAATAAACATAATAACAACACGAATAAAGATAGGCAACAACTGATCAATAGTAAGCAAGAAACTGCTGTCACAATAGGTAACCTATCATATGTCACTAGGCTGGTATCCAAGTCTGGTCATAAATCTGGTCCTAGTTACAATCATGGGTCTAACATAGTAATATAAATAGATATACAATCAGGTAATTACAGTCAGTCACAAGGCATCAACAGTTTATTATTAATTATGCGCATTGTTTCTTCTGCACGAGCTGTTTCCCCTTTACACACACTCATTATGGTCGCGTTCTGACGACCCTGGGTTTGCACGTCCAGCTATTGGACGGTTGGTTTCCTTTGTGCAGGTGTTCGTTGAGGCCGTATGCTTCGCGAATAGCTGGAGCTTCTTCCTATTCTATTCTGGTACTCTTATCTTTTTAGCTTTCATATTACTTCCTGATTCCTGTCATATCAGTTCAGTTCTTATTCCAGTCACTATTCTAGATCTTGATTCATATGATATCATGCGTGATTGACTATATGTATTATTGCAGTGATCGATGATTATTTTAGTTCTGATTTATAGCTTGTTCAGGTTATAATTGAGGCTTAGCGTGTATACGTGGGGTATTTTCCTCGCGTATATGCGTCGCCATAACGTCTCCGTATCTTTAGGATCGGGGCGTTACAGAGTGGTATCAGAGCTTATAATTAAGAAATCCTCATTGATTTGGTCACTCATAATTTTATATCAATAATAGAGAATTTAAAATTTGATAAAGTAAACCTATTAAGTTCATGTAATTCATAGGATCATACTCCCAACCTTAAGTTAATAATAAGAATAGTATGAATTTGTATGGATATTTGCCCTAATGACTTCAGAAAAGAAATTTGGCTATAATAGTTGCATTGAGATCTACCCCAGGTGAGTGCTTTTTCCTCCTTCAGCTCACAAGAAGTCTTGTGAGGAAGGATTTTATCTACTTATCTACTTATGTTATTTAAACTAATGTGCTAGTACTTAGAAATTTTATAATTTCATGAATTACCTGCATGTATTATTTGTAGCATGTTTATGTATTCATGTATGCAATTAAGCACATTTGTTATTGACAATGGACCTCCTTGATCACTACATGACACCGGTTAGGACTTTACTACTATGATACACCTGAATGACATTTATGACCATCATGTTCATGTTATCCAACTACTGGGAAAAACATTATTAGACGGTAACAATCTCATCCTGTTTATCATGTTCACCTACATACATATCATGTTATACATGTATCACGATTTTCACTGCTATGTGGTTACCGTCATCATCACCGAGTTATCCCAGTAGATTTAGGTAACATGTACATTAATAATCTTGATAACTAAATTAAATAACTTACACTAGGATTGGGGAGATTGATGGAGGAGACAGCGTCTGTATTTTGGGTGGACCTAGGATTTAGGTTGCGCAGCCGAAAGAGGGTTCCACTGCAGGGTTCCCGTGGGGTGACTGGCACCCCGTCATGTTTCCTGTTCATGTTATACATGTACCTGTTTTCTGTTATACATGTTCCTGACTACCTTGCGGTAGGTCCTGGTTCAGCGCCAGGAGTCTGGGCCGTGGTCCCGGGTATGCACCGGACCCACCTAAAACACAGACAATGTCTCCAACCGATCAGTTTCAATAAGTGAGGATCTCAATTGGCACGTGTAATAGGCGTAGTATGGGATGTGTCTATTACATGTGGCAATTGGTGTTCGCTGACATAATTAATAATGAAAACTGAATTCTTATATTGATACTATAAACTGAACTTGACATTCTGACTTGCATGTTATTATAGACATTGATTATATTCATGACCTGAGGTACCTTTGATTATATCACTGACTTGTTTAGCTATTATTTATTTCTTGTTGGCATGTTGTTCACTCTTATCATGTATATTTTCTTTTCATATGCTTTTACATTACATGCATGTGCATCTTCCCCTTTTATTTTACCACTCACTAGGTCGCTTATTGACGACCCTGAGTTTGCTATGCTCAGATCCAGATCTGAGCACATTGCAGGACCAGGAGTACTTTGAGCGCGTTGCAGATCTTCAGTAGACCATCAGCAGTTTCAGTTTGTGAGGATCCTTAGTATTTTTGCTTTCATTCTTGTTATGTTTATAATAAATGAACTTTCAAGACATTATTGTACTTGTTTTTGAATGCTGGAATAAATTGTGAACTTTATGTTTTGATTTACTACATTGAGGCTTAGCGTATTTTAATTGAAAATACGTCGCCGACTCTTGTCACGTACTCAATTTTGTGTATTTTGAGAAGCGGGGCGTGACAGAGAGTTGGTGCCACGTGGATATTAGATCTAAGTTAGGCAGTCAAAACACGTAAATCTCTTCTTATTTGTGGTATTGCTGTCAGAGTTGGGTTCCATCAAAACCAACTCTTCACTGGGAGTTGTGTTCTGATGAGATAACGCTATGATTTACATAACATGAAACACCAAAAGAGCAAGTAGAGACTGGAAAAACATAAGAGGGTTGAAGTATGATCTAAAGCTGAGAATGGTCAGAGCATGAATCAAGAATCTGAGGCCTATTCAGGTGACACAAAAAGGGAATAATGTGTTCAACGCCAGCCGCGATTGTGTAGCATTGATGCCCTATCGACGTGGGATTAAATTGAGCGACCTAATCACGTTTGTAGCAGAGTTGCGTTCCATCAAAACCCCAGAACTCTTCACGTAAGAGGAGTCGTGCTTTGGTGAGATATGACATGACGCACAAAACAAGAAACACAAAGGAGTAAATAGAAAACTAGATTGAAGCACGTTTGAAAGCAGATAAGATTGATTTCTCAACCTTCCTTAATTTGGAGGTAAATTATGGGTTAAAGTGGTTTACTCTTCTTAATCTGTCAAACACAAAGAGTAACATGTAGCTTAAGAGATTTAGTCTATTCTTACCTATCCTTAATCTGAAGAAGGCTAAGGATGTAGATAACTGGGTGAAGGTTAGAAGAAATTTGTTGGGATTGGTATCTTAAATCCATTTGGGCAGTTAAAAAAGAACATGTCAAGAGGAAAACAAGTCCCACTTTAAATCCAAAAAAAAAGAGAATATAGATTAGATTTTAAACTCTAATAAGAGTTTTCTTTTTCTCAGTGTATGAACTTAATCATATATATAACACTTCAATCAAATACTTGGCCCGTTGTCACACTTACATGTTATGGGTTAATAGATATTACTTTATTTGTATAAAAACTTTTTTTTTGAGGTATTGTATAAAAAAATATTTTCAGTCTTTATATTTTATCCAAACAATCATGTAAGATTAAAGTAAACTTTGTTGTTGAGCGCGGTTATTTAAATCCAAAGAAGTGATAAGTACATGCATTAGTTATTAGACCATGAAAATTATTAAATAGACCCTCTTCCAAATTAGCCTAAATACCCTTATATTCTACACATACAATTTAGGGAACGGATATTGCCACCCCAACAAATGAGAAAGGCACCCCAAAAATATATACAAATGTGCCATTTTTTTTTTTTACAATTTTACCCTTAGTGAGATATCTAAAACGCCATTCTGCCTCCTTCCTTCCTTCCTTCTTCCTCCGATCTCCCTCCTCCTTCTCTGGTGACCCCCCCCCCCCCCCCCCCGACCACCTCCTCCCAGGCCCCCCCTCCCCCCCAACCCCCTCCCCACCCCACTTCTAACGTTCGGTCAGATTCCGGCCGAACATCTGGTGGAGGAGGGAGGAAGCGGGGCGGCCCGGGAAGTGGGGGGTGAGGGCGATCGGGGGGAGCCGAGGTGGTACATCAATTCGCTGGCAAGGTAGGGAGGAGGGGGTTCGCCAATTCGCCGACGAGGGAGAGGAGACGGGGAGGCCAGAGAGGGAGCCGGCAAGGGGGAAGCCGATAGTTGTCGACGAGGTGACATAGGAGGGAGAGGAGGAGGAGGAGAAGAAGGAGACACTTTGTTCATTTTTGAATTTTTTAAGGTGCCTTTATCAAATTTGGGGTGCCTTCCTCATTTTTTGGGTGGCAATATCCACTCCCACAATTTAAGTGTAAAAGTTCAGTTATACCTCCAATTTAAAATTAATTCCCCCACTCTCTCTTTTACCTCATCTCAAACCTCAGTTCCTCCCTCCCCTCACACTATGCTAAGTTTTCAATGTTTTCTGAGGGAATATCTCGAAATCCCTGATTTGCTCATATGTTTGAAGAATAACGGACGTCTTTCGAGGAAATCATTTTTGAATTATTATCTTACACCTATTGATTGATGGAGAAATTTTAGATAAAAATCATCTAGAAATTTAGTTCATTAAAACTCTTCAGGAGCGTGCTGCCACCATTCTTGAGGCCCGGATGAGTTGCTCATTTCTGTATCATCCATGGGTCGTTTCTTTAAATACATGTAAACAGGCTTAGATCTTCTGTTCCTATGTAGTTCTCTCCTTACCTTCCAACCAAAAAGAAAGGAAAATAAGAAAAGAAACAAACAAATATATCATTGATTTGCATATTTTTTTCCTTGGTATATAGACGATATTCTTTCTAGGTAGGTGTGTTTACATATGAAAGCCTAACAAGTATTACACATTTAGGTTGCCACTTTGATGTCTTTATTTGTGTAGTTATATCTGCAAATTCTTCTGGAGCTTGATGAAGCTTTTCGTTTTTGGTAGTTTTAGAAACTGGAACTGTTGAGGTTTAACTTCTTAGAGCATTAATTATCAAGTTAACTAACAGGAATTGCTTCTGCCTCTTACAGTATGGTTTCGTGTCGTATATTCCAGGGAACTCCTAAGAATGGAACAGTAGTTGCTGTGAAGAAACCTTCTGCACAATCAAAACAAGGGGTTAATGAGTTTCTGACCGAGATTGATAACATCTCAAATGTTAGGCATTTCAAACCTTGTGGACTTATTGGTTGTTGTCTTCATGGAAGTGAACGGATAATGGTATATGAATATGTGGTGAACAGCAGCCTTGATCGTGCATTGGTAGGTATACTTTGAAAAATTACTGATTAAAAGGTTTGTATCTTCTTATGATCTGTCATAAAAGATTAACTGATCTATTGATAAATTGGTATAATTGTTGGAGGAGAGAGTACAGTAGAGGAGATGAGGTCATGCCAGGTGCTGTTGAAGGAGGTCATGCCAGGTGCTGTTGAAGACTGCCAAGGATTCTACGACGAAAGGCGAAGGAACAGCGGGCAGGAAAGAAGCAGCAGCAGAAAAAGACAGAGGTCGGTCGACCGGTCCGGTCGACCGACGTGCACAATGTGCACAGGATTTGAGCGGTCGACCGGACCGGTCGACCGGAGAAGCTGTCTGCAGGAAACCCAACTCTCGTTTGTTTCGGTCGACCGGTCCGGTCGACCGTGAGAGGGAGTCGGTCGACCGGATCGGTCGACCGATAGTCGGATCTGGGCGAAAATTGCTGTTTCGGAAAGTTATGTATTTAAGCTCTAATTGTAATTTTTAGGGTTGAAGTACCTAGAGAAAGTATAGCTGCGGACTCTCTTGTGTTCATAGAGATCTAGAGCTATTGTAATCGATCTTCCATATAGAAAACTCTCTCCGTGGATTGCCCCGAGGACGTAGGCAAGTTGGCCGAACCTCGTTACATCTGGTTTTGCGATTGTTCTTCTTCTAGTTTTTGATTTCATTGTTCTGAGATTGAGATCTGATAGATCCTCTATTGGGTTGTTGTCTGTCGCGCACAACAAGTGGTATCAGAGCTTCAGGCTACGCTTGGGATTCAGAGAATTCGAAGGGCTCCAGATCTGATCAGGTGGAGATCGTGTGTCGATCTCAGGTCAGAGGCATTGGTGTTCAAGGAGATCGTGTGTCGATCTCAGGAGGACTCAAGGTGGGCTCTTTGGATCCGTGGTGGAGTAGATCTGGTGAGAAACTCTAGCTAGGGTTTCACGGGAGAGGTAAAAATCACTTTTTTATCTCTGTAATAGATCTATTCTCAAGTTATTTGATCTTCCGCATAGTTAGAGGGTCAAGAAAGGAATCTCAATGGCAGAGGAAATTACTTCCGTTAAAACAATGAATCACTCAAGGATCGAAGTTGTCAAGTTCAATGGAACTAATAATTTCGGGATATGGAGGTGTGAGGTCATGGATGCATTGAATGCACAGAACCTCGAGGACACGCTCCTATTAGAGAGGAAGAAGACCACTACTACTGAGGAAGAGTGGGCGAAGATGAATAGGTCGGCATGTGGCTTAATACGTTCATGCTTGTCACAAGACATCAAATATCTTGTACAACATGAGACGTCAGCGAAGAAACTGTGGAATACTCTTGAGAAGAAGTACCTGACAAAGAGTGTGGAGTCTAGGTTGCAACTTAAGAGTAAGCTGTATCAGTTCAGGATGCAGAGGGGAAACACAGTAAACGAGCACATCAACCGATATACGAAGCTTCTTACAGATTTGCTAAATGTGGATGTCACTGTAAGTGAGGAAGACAAGTCAGTTATTCTCCTGAACTCACTCCCACCGGAGGAGTATGAGACATTCACTATGACATTCATAAATGGAAGGCAAACATTAGTTTATGATGAAGTGTCGTCAGCACTGATGAGTTATGAGACAAGGAAGAATGAGAGACATTCAGGTCGGTCTAGTTCATCAGCGGAAGCTTTGGAAGTAAGAGGCAGGAATTCATCGAGGAAAGGCAAGGAGGTGAGAGGAAGATCGAAGTCTAGGTCGGGCTTCAGGGATCTTAAGAAAAATCAGTGCATTTTCTGCAAAGAGATTGGGCACTGGAAGGTTGACTGTCCAAAGTACAAGGGGAAGAAGAAGGAATCAAAGTCTGAGGCAAATCTGGCAAGGGTGACAAAAGCTACAAGCGGTAAATCACAGGCAGATGGAGCAGATTCAGATTCTTCAGAGTTCTCTTTTTCAGTGACTACTCCTGTTGTAGGTTTCTCGGTGGATAAAGAGTGGATCCTGGACACAGGTGCTACATATCATGTATGCCCTAATCGAGATTGGTTTACCAGTCTTGAGAAGTTGGAGGGGTGTTCGGTCGTCATGGGCGACGATCATCCGTGCATCATGGAGGGTGTAGGCACTATTCCGATCAGGATGTTTGACGGGATGGTGAGGGAGCTGAAAGAAGTGAGATATGTACCTCAGCTGAAGAGGAACTTGATCTCTGTGGGTGCTTTGGAATCATTGGGGCTCAGTGTGTCTATTAAAGAAGGTGTTCTTAAAATGACAAAGGGCTCAATGGTGGTGTTGAAGGCCGACCGCCGGAACAATTTGTATTACTTGAAGGGTAGTACAGTGACAGGGCAGGTGGCAGCTTCTACCAGTCAGAAGGAAGATCTAACCCGGCTATGGCACATGAGGCTGGGACATGCAGGGGAGAAATCGATGCAAGCTCTTGTGAGGAAAGGGCTGCTGAAGGGTGCAGAGACCTGCAAACTGGATCTGTGTGAATATTGCATCATCGGCAAGAAGACGAAGGTGAAGTTTGGTACAGCTTCACACTGCACCGAAGGCATTCTTGATTATGTTCACACAGATGTATGGGGACCCACCAAGACTGCATCAATTGGGGGAACCCACTACTTTGTGTCGTTTATCGATGATTATTCTAGGCGGTGCTGGGTGTACACCATGCGACACAAGAATGAAGTCCTAGAATTGTTTGTGAAGTGGAAGGTTAATCAGGAAAGGAGTACGGGAAGAAAAGTCAAGGTCCTTCGTTCTGACAACGGAGGAGAGTACAAGTCAGACCCTTTCCAGAAGCTATGTCTTGATGAGGGCATAGAGAGGCACTTCACAGTGAGGGAAACTCCGCAACAGAATGGGGTGGCTGAAAGAATGAACCGGACTTTGCTAGAGAAGGTTCGGTGCATATTGTCCAATGCAGGATTACCAAAGAAGTTCTGGGCTGAAGCGTTGGGGTATGCATGCCATCTCGTCAATAGGTTGCCGTCATCTGCAATAGGAGGAAGACCCCTCTTGAAGCTTGGTCGGGTAAAGCTGCTGAAGATTATGATGTGCTCCGGATATTTGGATGTCCAGCCTACTATCATGTCAGAGAAGACAAATTGGATCCGAGAGCGAAGAAAGGAGTGTTTGTTGGCTTCAAGAAAGGAACCAAGGGGTTCAAGATCTGGGACCAACAGGACAACAAGTTCATAATCAGCAGGGATGTCACATTTGATGAGGCCTCTATGATGAAGCCTACGGTCTCTCAGCAGGTGGAGACCAACAAGACCAAGGAGCTATTGCAGCAGGTGGAGAGTGATGCAAATCCACCATCTCTAGAGGACACAGTGTCAGTAAAGATCATCCCTGAGGTGACACAGGGAGGTGATCAAGTTGCAGAAGAAGATGTTGAAGTTGTTGAAGAGGATCAGGAGTAGGTCATGGGTACTGTTCCAGATACTACTGCAGTTGGAAGACCACGGAGGAATACTAGGAGACCTAGCTGGCTCACTACAGACATGGTGATTGCTTATGCACTTCCAGTTGTTGAAGAGGCCATTCCATCTACTTTCAGGGAAGCTGAAATCAGTTCAGAAGCTGAGTTATGGAAAGGGGCTATGAATGAAGAGATGCAGTCTCTTTATAAGAACAACACATGGGAACTGACCAAGTTGCCCAAGGGGAAGAAAGCCATAGGGTGTAAGTGGGTATTTGCTAAGAAGCAGGGATCACTCCAAGAAGATAAAGTGCGATACAAGGCAAGGCTGGTGGCTAAAGGCTACGCACAGAGAGAAGGGATCGACTACAACGAGGTGTTCTCTCCAGTTGTTAAACACTCGTCTATTCGGATCCTATTAGCCTTGGTGGCGCAGAACGAGTTGGACCTTGACCAACTTGATGTGAAGACCGCCTTTCTCCACGGCGATCTTGAGGAGGAGATCTACATGACTCAGCCCACAGGTTATAAAGCTGCAGGAAAAGAGGAGTTGGTATGTAAGCTGAAGAAATCGCTGTACGGTTTGAAGCAGTCTCCAAGACAGTGGTACAAGCGATTTGACAGCTTCATCAGGAAGAAGAAGTACACAAGAAGCCATTTCGATCCATGTGTGTACTACAACAAGTTACCATCGGGTGAGTATATCTATCTACTACTTTACGTAGATGATATGCTAATTGCTTCTAGGTCAAGATCTGCAATTGATTCTCTAAAGAAGACTTTATCGTCCGAGTTCGAGATGAAGGACCTGGGGGAAGCAAGGAAAGTATTGGGCATGGAGATCACAAGGAACAGGGATGCTGGCAGGATAAGCTTGACTCAGAAGGGCTATCTGGAGAAGGTACTGCAGAGGTTTAATATCGGAAAGATACTAAGACTGTTAGTACACCAATGGCGCCGCACTTCAAGTTGTCAGCGAAGATGTCTCCAAGGAGTGTTCAGGAGCGTGAGCATATGACTCATGTTCCGTATGTCAATGCTGTGGGTAGCTTGATGTATGCGATGGTGTGTACAAGACCGGATCTTTCACAGGCAGTTTCCATGGTTAGCAGATATATGCATGATCCAGGTCAGGGTCATTGGGAAGCTGTGAAGTGGATCCTGAGGTACATCAAGG
The DNA here is from genome assembly GCA_038442645.1 of Agave tequilana. Classification (NCBI taxonomy): domain Eukaryota; kingdom Viridiplantae; phylum Streptophyta; class Magnoliopsida; order Asparagales; family Asparagaceae; genus Agave; species Agave tequilana. The sequence continues at coordinate 2,633 of JAVJIF010017976.1, read as the reverse complement.
GTACTGTTGATGTAGGCCTCGTATTTGAGAAGGACAACACCGGGAAGCAAGAATGCATAGGGTACGTAGATTCGGACTATGCAGGTGACCTTGACAAACGCCGGTCGACTACTGGGTATGTATTCACATTCTCACAGGCACCGGTGAGTTGGCGCTCCACACTTCAGTCCACAGTTGCGTTGTCGACTACAGAGGCGGAGTATATGGCCTTGACCGAGGCCATGAAGGAGGCGATTTGGCTTCAGGTTTGCTAGATGACTTGGGAGTGGAACAGGAGATCTTGAAGATATACTGTGACAGTATGAGTGCCATTTATTTGGCAAGGAACCAAGTCTACCATGCAAGGACGAAGCACATTGATGTCAGGTATCACTTTGTTCGGGAGATTCTGGAGGAAGATGACATCAACTTGTTGAAGATTCATATTTCAGAGAATCCGGCCGATATTCTTACAAAGGTGGTGTCGGGAGTAAAGTTTGCACACTGCAAAGACTTGCTCCAGATCCTTCAGGTGAATTGAGCTTGATGAAGCTCATTTGGGTGAACTACGGACGGCTTGATCCCTTGGGCAAGGGGTACGTAGGCAACCAGGTTGGTGCAGCCGCTATCGAGTCGGAATTCGGCTCAGATTTAACAATCTTCACCGAGGTGGAGAATTGTTGGAGGAGAGAGTACAGTAGAGGAGATGAGGTCATGCCAGGTGCTGTTGAAGGAGGTCATGCCAGGTGCTGTTGAAGACTGCCAAGGATTCTACGACGAAAGGCGAAGGAACAGCGGACAGGAAAAGAAGCAGCAGCAGAAAAAGACAGAGGTCGGTCGACCGGTCCGGTCGACCGACGTGCACAATGTGCACAGGATTTGAGCGGTCGACCGGACCGGTCGACCGGAGAAGCTGTCTGCAGGAAACCCAACTCTCGGTTTGTTTCGGTCGACCGGTCCGGTCGACCGTGAGAGGGAGTCGGTCGACCGGATCGGTCGACCGATAGTCGGATCTGGGCGAAAATTGCTGTTTCGGGAAGTTATGTATTTAAGCTCTAATTGTAATTTTTAGGGTTGAAGTACCTAGAGAAAGTATAACTGCGGACTCTCTTGTGTTCATAGAGATGTAGAGCTATTGTAATCGATCTTCCATATAGAAAACTCTCTCCGTGGATTGCCCCGAGGACGTAGGCAAGTTGGCCGAACCTCGTTACATCTGGTTTTTGCGATTGTTCTTCTTCTAGTTTTTGATTTCATTGTTCTGAGATTGAGATCTGATAGATCCTCTATTGGGTTGTTGTCTGTCGCGCACAACAGGTATGTATTAAGTTTACGTTGTATAGGTCCCAGCAGTGAGAGGGCAAAGCTAAACTGGGGAAAAGAGCTTCGATTTGTTTGGGCACTGCCAGGTTCCTTGCATTTCATCATGAAGAACTTGAGCCATACATTGTCCACAGAGACATCAAAGCCAGTAACCTTCTCCTTGATACAAATTTCATGCCAAAAATTAGAGATTTTGGACTGGCCTAGCTTTTTCCTTGATAATATCACTCACATCAGCACGCGAGTTGCGGGTAAAACGGAAGCTTCTTAAATAATTATGAAAGCTGCGGCATCTTCATTTTTTTTCTTTTTTTCTTTTTGTCTTTTCTTTTTTTTTTTCTTTTTTTGATAATCCACTAGTTCAATTTGTGGCCGGGATTGCTTCTGTTTTTTTTTTTTTTTTTTTTGTGCGCGCACATGTGTGCCTGCATAGTTTTTTTTAATAATAACTTTAATGGTTATAGAAGTTAAGTGTATGTACTAATTACACGAACGTACTAACTAATTGTTGTGATAAAATTATAATATTTAAAATTTTATTTTTTATTTTGAACTTTTCATTTGAAATTAATTGTTCAAGAAAAATTTAACATATTTTTTAATGTTACTTATAATCTTTCTTGCCAATGGTGAAAGGGGTTAATAGTTTCAACCCTTCTTATCACCTTTATTTTCTTTTTTTTATATAAGAGATTCTGACAACGGTGTCGGACTGTGAGATCCACAGCTCATTGGTAGTCTAATCTAATCTACAGTTTAATTCTTCATTCTTAATCTCTTTAAAATAAAACCTTAATAAAACATCTCCAAGCGACCAACCAACCAATCAAAAGTCCTCTCCCAAGAAAAAAGACCAACCAACCAAATGAGAGTCAAATAGTTAGATTTCAGCCAAGCAAAATATACCCTTTTCTAGCAGCACGCGTGAAGTTCATCCGCAATAAATTGACCGGTGGTAACCGACCCACCGACACCGTGATCTGAACCGCCACGTCTCATGCAACAAATCACGTGTATCTGGTGCATGCGACACGTGTCAAACAAAGCAGACGCCTCGTTCCACTATAAATTGGCACCAAGTCTTCTCTTCTCCTGATATCAACCACCAAGACTGTATCGAACTTGTGCAATTGAGAGGCAGTGAAAGAAATGGCGGATTACTCCAGTTTGATGAAGTCCCATGAGGGCCAGGATGGCGGAGGACAAGCTCAGGTGGCAACTTGTTTAATTACTTTTTGTTTTAATTTGATTGATACTGTGTGAAAGTATGTATGTTACTGTGCTTTGACAATGAGTTCATATGTGCAGGCGAGAAGACTCGATGAGTCTGT
>JAVJIF010017975.1:0-53258 GCA_038442645.1 Agave tequilana | reverse complement strand
TTTCTTTACCACCTTCTTCCTGTGAGGTTTGCTCTCTCCCTCTCTTCCGCTTGAGGTGGACGTCTGGGTCTTCCTCTTTCATCTCTACTTCCTCCATGGGAGTCGGCCTACCCCACCAGGAACATCTGGTGGTACCTCGGCGCCAGCAACATCCTCGAAGCAAAGGCTTTCAGCATCGAAAGCTTCACTGTCAGGCGGCAATATACTCAGGAATGCCTGGCACTTGGGACTCTTTTGCCCACCCTTGTGCAGTAGTTACCTTCTGCTTCATCCTCTTAGAGATCCATTTCAAGCCAGAAGAGTTGATGTTGAACCCAGTTGGCGCGGAATTGGAGGTCTTGTACCATTGGCAGATCCCAAGGTCATCAGCAACTTCGGGGTTCTCAACAGCATGCACAGTCGTGCCTTAGTGCAACCGGTAATAAAATATCACATAACTCGAACACCATCAATCAGGCTACCCATGAAGGCCAACTTGGTGTATGGATTGCCGACTTAGAGCTAATCGTATCCAAACTGGCGAGCAAAATGGCTGGGAAGTGAGAATGCCTGATGCTTACCAGCTACTCGAACACTCGGCGCTCGGTAATTTCTGCCATCTTTGATATTCTTGAACTCTTCACCATAACTAGCATCTCGAATGTAGGAGAAACATTGGAAAATGTTGTACACGTTGTGGTGACACAGCAGTTTGCGGAGCACAACCACATAGCTCCGTTCCCATAAAGACCCTTCAAACCGGCGAAGGTGCACAATCCAAACACCCTCTGGAGGCTCTTCCTAGGTTAGATGATGGCCAGACAATGCAGAGCAACATGCCATCAAATAGGTGTATGGCAATCTAACCCTAGGGTTGGCCTGTAGCGAGGTAAAACTTTTCCTTAAACCCACTTCGTGATGGGTGGCATACAGAAGGCTTCCGTCAGTACAGGAAGACCTCGCTGCATGTAACACACCATTGCCAGGAGTAGCCCCAGAGAGCAACCGTGCACCAAGCGAACAGCCAGAAGCAGTGCCGTTAGAAAAATAGCATCGTTGGAAGGAGACGGCACTACACACCTCTTTGACAAACTGACAGAAAGCAGCCAAAAGTGCCTTCTGGGATATCGGTTGACGGGCCTGATGATGAAAAATCTTGAGAGTATCTCCCTTTTCATAGATACCATCGTCTTCTTCCAACATAACGTCTCTGTGATCATGCTTCTCATCATTCGAAGGATGCCCTCTTCTACCACCCTAAATCGAGCTACTTTCGGAGCTTCCGCCAGAGTAGGAAACAGATAATCCGTCCAATCTTTTAAGCTGTTCGAGCTTCTTTTATACTACCATGCACATCCACGCTGATGTAAAAGTGACACATCAGCTCTCTGTAAGTCTCTCAAAAAGGCCGGCTTCTGCTTCTCTAGTAATGCCAGCTCTGCTCACAGGAAAAATACTCCTCATAGGGAAGAGATCCCATTAGTAAGGCAGAGACCTCCCACATCTCGTGCAAAGTCATATCCAACTCGCCCACGAAAAGTGAAGAAAGTCCTTGTGGCTGGGCAATACAATTCAAAGATGGCGTAGAAATTTGCAATGCTCATCTGAATGTCATAGCACGTGGCCCTAATAGCTTCGCGGAGTTCGAGTCTTTCCAGGTCCTCTCCAAAGTGAGCCAAGACGGTATAAGGTCAAGTTTTCCATCAGGCCTTTAGAGGATGAATCCAACCTAGGTCCTGAAGTCCATCATCGTATAATTACTACTTACTTTTAAAATTGGTTACCAAAGTTTGGGCCATGGCTGGGTTCTTCCCCACTGGGATGTCTTGTAGAACGTTCCTAGGGGTGCAGACCTAATATGCACCAAGGGAGACCTGCCTATTGTAACCGTAGGAGGAAGCTATCAGAATTCCCACGTGGACCAAGTCAGTAGTCCGTGTCATGCCCAGTTCATCTTCCTAGGCTTCGTCACACACTAAAAAAAGGATAGTGAGAAGTGACGCTTGCTCGATAGAAGATAATACTTCTCGCCATTCAAAGTAAAATTCACTGCCCTTCTCTAGCTAACAGCTGTTGTTCCGTGTCAAGCGCCGCATCCCCAAACATGAAGCTGGGATCCTGGTAAATTTTTTATCACGATCTTCTAAAGGAGCAATGGTCAGTATACTCCTCATCGTGCGCTGATCTCTAGTGTGAATTAGAACGTCATGATCAGGAGTGCTTTTTCACTGAATAAAGAACCCTACCCCTAGAACTGCAAACTGACGTTCCAATCTAATCCCCTGGCTGACCTGAAAAGGCTATTCAATGGGCTGGGAGTATAGTGCACTTCAAAAATAGAGAGAAGAAAGCATGTTAGCCTACTGATTCAAAAGAAAAAAGGGGGGAAAAGAAGAATACAAATGGCTAAGGCATAGCTTCACATGTCAAGCGAAGCTAGCTTAGCATTAGCTTCACTTGTCAAGCTTAACTTCGCACTCAGCATAAAGGCACAGTGCAGAAAGTAACAAATTGTTAAGACATAGCTTCGCTTGTCAAGCGAAGCTAGCATAGCATTAGCTTCGCCCCGAAGCATAACTTCGCACTCTGCATAAAGGCAGAGTACAGCAAGTCACAAAGTATTAGCTTCGCGTAGAAGCTTAAGAGGCAATTTTGCCTAAGAGGGGTAAACCCCTCTATCTAACTTCGATGTGAAGCTTAACTTCGCACTCTACACAAAGACAGAGTGCAAAAAATCCTAAGGGCTAGCTTCGCATGGAGGCTTGAGAAAGAACCTTTCGATTTTTTACTTTGATTCACGAAATTAAAGGGGAACTAAATCTCCTAAAATTTGATAGAATCAAAATTAAGGGAGTTCGACTCCCTAAGATTACTAGATCATGGTGAGTCATGGTGGATTCACCATGAAATAGCCAAAAATTGGCTTCAAAAAAGAGATGAAAAATCTCTGAAAAGGAAAAATTCCTACCCACAATGGGGCGTTCGATCGTTGGAGGCGGAGCAGCTGTGCCATAGCAGAGATGGCAATCTCTTTCCCTACGTGTTGCTTGGGAGCCATTAGAACTTATAAGAAGTTCTGAAAAATCTTAAAAAAGAAGACGAAGATAGTTCTAAAACTCCAAAGATTTTTTAGGAGTTTGAAGAGAATAGAAAACTTCTCTAAACATCAGCCGAATTTGCTTTTTTATAGACACGGAAGTGTCTAACTTCACCTCCTTAAAAGGAGCGCAAGCAGTCGTTTCAATTTAATTTGAAACAACTTAGGCTGGTGAAGTTAGCTAACTTCGCTCAAAAAACCTCCTTTAGCTTTGCAAGAAGCTTTGGATAGCTTCGCTGAGAACTTGTATCTTACTCCCCTGAGAGCTCATTTTTTTAGCTTCGCTTGAAGCTTATTCTTGCTCTGTGCTGTCATCCTTAGCTTCGCTTTAAGCTGTATCTTAGCTCTGCTAAGAGCTTATTCCTCATGAAAATTTTTTGGGTAAAACTAATCTGGTTATCTAGTTCAGTGTACAGTTGCACCCAGTGGATTTTCCTGACTTAAGCAAATTAGATCTCAAGCTTCATATTCAAAGTGTTTCAGAATTTGTACAATCCATTACATTTTCATGAAAATTTTAAAGGTGTTTTGCTGACACTCCAAAAAGACAAACTCTCGGGTAGCACTTTAACCGGTCTGAACAACGTCTACATTTTGGCGACATTTACAAAGACAGAGTCATAGACGAGTTGATGACCAGTTTATACCTACACCAGAGGCCAAAGCAGGCCTACTAGCCTCACATGAGCCCAAATAGGGCTAATTTCACCCATAGCCTTATCAAAAGGCTGAAACCACTAGCTTCGCACGAAGCTTCAATCAACCCGGCGGAAGGCTAAGCTTTGCTAGAAGCTTTCTCACTAGCGTCGCTAGAGATGAAGTGGTCCAGCTCTACTTTGAGTTAATTCCTTAGCTTCGCCTGAAGCTTCACCTAGCTTATCAAATGAGTTAACTTCTAGCTTCACTTGAAGCCTTGAATATAGCTTCGCCTGAAGATTTTTAAGATGTGCTTCGCGCAAGAAACTCTTACTTAGCTCCGCGGCGAGCTTTATCAGGTCATCAGTTGACCGTTTTAAAATTCTATGAGGGATTAATGGGTGAACCTCGCTACTCTAGTAGGGTTAGTGCAACGTTAAGTGGGCAGTTACACCCGCCCACTTTGTCCCACAGTAAGTAGAGACGACTAAGCTACAATGGCTATTAATAGCTCGCGCGAACCGATCAGCTTCGCCTGAGCTTGCATTTAACCTCGCAGCAAGGCTATTTCGAGCCTCACGTGAAGCTAAAGGACTGATTCAGTCTTGCTGAATTCAAGGGGCAGTTGCATCCCTATTTTTGCTATAAATAGCCCCTTGTACAACGGAAGAAGGGCTAGAAAAAGTTTGGAGAAATCTAAGAGAACGGGTGTCCTCTTGCTTTCAAAGCTTCCAAAAGCCTCAGATACTCAACTCACTTTCATTTAGGGTTTCAACATTCCTTCTATCTTCAGAAGATTTTTAGAACCAAGCGAGAAGAAAATTCTCTCGAGAAGGCTTGACCACTCGACCGATTGCATCGTCAATGGGATCAAGTGATCGCCCGCTGATCAAATTCCCACCGGTATACTTTCCAAAAATCTCAGAGGAGATGTACTTGTAATTTTCTTTTTTTTATTTAAAGAATTTTGTAATTTTCCTCCTCAATTCTTTTTTGTATGTTTCTCCCCAATCAATTTCAATGAAAAGCAGAGGTCAATGTGTTCCGCACTACAAAAGCAGAATCACAATAAGAAACCATAAATAATAATCTTTGCTTAGTGATTGCCTAAGTGCAATCAAAGCTTGTGCCTTGACTCTATATGCATGCCATTTCCAACGTATGAATTCTTAGTAGTGGTAAGGCAAGCATGCAAACCTAGGGCTTTGAGGTATAAACTCATTTTAAATTTTCACATGTCAATATTGAAAACACCATATATGAGAGGGGCAAGATAGTTCATGAGTGTACAAAAATGTGTGCAAAGTAATGACTAGATTACCAATCCAAGGATCACACTTCTAGGTAATTAAACCGAATATCAGGAGCGCTAACTCTGATACCATTGAAAATACACCTAGAGGGGGTGAATAGGTGTAGTGCTAATCTAAGACAAACAATACAGAATTAAAAACTTAATTGCAAACACACTATGTGTATAACTAAGTGTAAGTCCGAATTTTCCATGAAGGGCTCTAAAACTACTCCTCACGATTCCTCTGAATTATGAATTGAGGTGATGTAATAGCTCTCTTAGTTCAATATAAGTATGGGCACACCAACAATATCAAGCATGTATATGAATATGAGCAAGTAATAATAATGCAAGATATAAAGAGAGAGTTGAGAGAGAAAGATCCAAATGCAAACATAAAGATATGTTTTTAGGGTGGAGCCACTGCTCACGTCCCCGCCTTTACACAGAAGAATTTTCACTATGTATATATAGAACCTTCCACAAAAAGGACCTCCATCGACGAATTACAATTACAATCTTGAAGTATCAACTCCAACTCTCGCGCCTCTACACAAGAGGGAGCATAAAGCAAAGAAGAAATAAAACTTGGTGATCCAAATGATCACAAACAACTCTAGGTGATCGCAAAAGATCACAAAGATCTTAAAGATAGATTTCAGATGATAGCTCAAGTTTGTGAGAAATCAAAGTGTTTGAAAAATAAATCACAAAGAAAATACTTGAGAAAAACCTCTTGATAAATATGAAATTGAAGAACAAAATGGAATTTTCAAAACTTGTATTCTTTAATTTTCCAAAAACTTTGAAAACAAATAAATATTAGAATTTTTTGCTCAAAAACTTCTTTTGAAACTTATTGAAAAACACTTAAGAAGTGGAGAATTTTTTCTTTTGAAAATATTAAAGAAAATAGCCCCAAAACCCCTTTATATAGGGCCTTAGAAAAACTAGTCGTTGGGGTCAAAACTTCCCAAAATAAGTTATCAGTCGACCACCGATCGACCAGCCAATGGTCAAATTTTCAACAGCTTGAGCCATCGGTCGACCGCCCCATTGGCAAAACTACCTATCAGTCGACAACCCGGTCGACTGTGCCAAACCGAGACCTCTGTTCTCCCAATCGGTCGACCATTGCGGTCGACCGGCAATATAGCCAAGGCCATGTGCACATCTTGTGCACATCAGTCGACCGACCGATCGACCAAGCTCTTGTACGGTCGACCGATCGGTCGACCGCTAGTAAGCTCAGAATTGGGTTTTTAGGATATGGAATTTAACTTGTTAAATACCTAAAAATTCCCATAAAACTCCAAAAAATCTACAAAAAAAAAATCATGTAAATATTTGAAGAAAAAATATGCGTGATAAAAAATCACCACATATTACAAACTATTTAAACTCTTTTTTAGGCTTAGAAATTAAGCTTTAAACCAAAATATTTTTTTTTTAAAACTTAGATTTTGAAGTGAAAATTCATGTTCTTCAAAAGATGTATAAATACAAAAACATATATTTAAATATTTTGAAGCATAGTCTGCATGGATAAAATCTAATACACATATAAATGATATATCTTTATTTTTGACAATAAATCCAAAATTAAACTTAAAACTATGAAATAGAATCATTAAAATATGTTATTCTAAACATTTGAACCATCAATGTAAATGGATGAAATCCAATATAATATATTAACCATGTAAACTTCTTTTGATTCAATCTATTCATGAAAACGATATATGTATATTCTTGAAAATAAAAAACCGGTTAAATAGAAACAAAAACTTTTGAAATTGTGTATGTATATTTACTTGAGCATATCAAAACTAAACTATCCTTACACAAGATCTAAAATAAAAACAAACCTAAACTAAATTATTCTCATCGATCTTCATCTCTAAGACAACTCGATCCAAACGCGATCCAAAGAGCTTGACTCCAACTTGAGTACTAGATGCGATCTTGATATGCGAGTTATTGAATTGACACGTGTTAGCTCCAAAACTTGACTTTGAATCCTTTGTTACCTAATCATGTACTAAGATCTTGATCAATAACTGTAACTTAATAAACACAAGGTCATTAGTAACTTAACTTCATAAGTTAGTCATCATCAAAACTAAGGTGAAGGGCCTTTATGCCAATATTAATTAGGGTTAGGGTTAGGGTTAGGGCTAGGATTAATCTTCAGATTATATATAAGGTAAAATATATTGGGTTGTGGGCTTGGGTTAGAATAGTGGGTATATATAATGGGTTGGGTTTAGCATATGGTAACGAGTAATGGGTCTTGGGTTAATGGGTAATGGGTTGATGGTATAGGCTAAGACAAATAAAAGAAAACAGAAAAGAAAATGGGGGAAGAAAGGGAGTGGGCTAATGGGCAAGGGGAAGATGAAAAGAAAAATAGGAATATTATCAATAATATCATAATAATAATAGTAATGGTAATAATAATGTATAAAATATAATACACACATATACTTGTATAATGCAAATCAAGAACATATACACATAACATGTATATACATGTATAAAATAGATTAATTAAAAATATCAATGTTAAGTAAATCCAAATAAATTATTAAAAGTAGAAATATAGTATTATCAGGTAAGGATATTACACATATATACCAGGGTGTAACAGTTACTGGTCTATAATCTTTTGATCTCAATATCGTCATTGTAATCATTAAGTATTCAACTCATTTCCAATCAACAAGATCAATTGATCAATAATACAGTTCTCTCAATACTATTAATTCATTAGATCAGGCTAATCCAACCTACACCTATTCCTCAATCTCAAGCTAAACTCCACTCTAATACGATCCACTGACAAATCCAAGTATAACAGAGATCTAATCTATTAATGAAACAATGTCCTATTTAAATAAATTCCTCATATCCAATTAGATTCTCGTCTAAGTTATCATCAAAATAAAAAAGTATCAAATCTGATAAATAATTCCCACAAATTCACCCATGTAACTATAATCACAAACTAATCAATCTCTAGCTCAATAAGACTAAAATCTAATTCCATCACCCCTCAATCTGAAACGAAATGGTAAATGGCTACATATGAAATGATAGAAACACTAATATCTCGGTAATCAAATATCGATTCCATATACATTAAGTTTCAAAATTACATCTGATCTACATCTATAATATATCTAAGCTCTCATACAGTATAATAATTCATGCCAAATGATCCTCTGCATAACTATAAAATCCACTATTTAACTAATCTGATTTCTCCCATCCCAATTCAAACTATACTCTGATAGTGTCCACTAACAGATTCAAGTATCCAAGATACAACAAATTCAGGATTTACGTTATTTATCGAGAACATGTAAAATAATTAAATGGAGATGCACATGAACATTACAGAGCAAAATACCATACTATCAATTAATGCATAAAATTTACAATTATTAAATATGATACAATTAATTTAAATAATAGAAGTAACAAACATTAAATAATCAATTAACACAATAAATTTATAAAATAATAACACTTAGTTGGATGTTGCGGATACATAGCTCTGGTCTTCATGGTCTGAACACCTCCAGAATCGCCCGAATCAGAGATTGAACGATTGAGAAATAGTTCGAACACGAAAACCGGCTGTCAACGGGTCTGATAAGCTCTAACAGGTCTAGATCTGAAGTATTTGGGTCTGAAAGGAACTGGATCGGGTTTGAGATTGAAAATGGGCCGGGTTTGAGATTGAAATGAGTGTAAATGTGAACACACACACATGGAGAGAGATGTACAAAGAGGGAAACATATGCATGTACATACAAAGGGAGAACTTGAGAGGGGCAGAAAGCGAAAGAGAAAATGTGAGAGGGGAGGGACAACCATCAGAGGGCTCAGGTGGGCGACAAAAGGCATGCGACGGGAAACAATGGAGCTCGCCAGCGGTGAAGGTTGACGAGGGCACGTGCTTGGGTGATAGCTGAGGCCAATTGTGTCAGTGGTTGCGTAGAAAAGTGAGATGGGACGGTGATACGGTAGCGCAGGTGACGGGCATGGTGGTCGAGTGGACGTGATGTTCATCGTAGAGGAGGAAATGGTGATGAGGGAGATGAGGGGGGAAGCGGATTGTGGTAGCCGAGGTGGAGTTGTGGACGGTGTGCAGGCCAAGGAGAAGCACGGTGAAGAAGCCAGGCCGCGGAGGAGGTGGTAGGTCAGGAGGGGAGCTCGACCTGATGCAAGTGTGGCGCACGCTGAGGAAGGTGGTGGAGCATGTCCGCTAAGTTCGTGCATGGAGGATGACGATGCACGAAGAAGAAGGAGAAGGTGGCGTTGCATGGAGATGGGTTTAGTGGAGGGTTGTGGTGCTCGAGATCCGTCGGCAATTGCATCCTACGAAAGAGAGGGAGGAGTAGACGGTGCCGGCGAGGGAAAGAAGAGGAGTGCTGGTGGTGTGCATCTCGGGCGGAGGAAATGTGAGGGGAAGAGAGAAGTTAAGGGAAGTTGGGGTTTGTTGTGCGTGTGCTAGGAGAGGAGAGAGTGAAGTCAGAGCTCGCAGTGTTAACAGATGGGATGGCAGCTCGAGGTGGTGGTGTATAATAGGTTGTGGGTGGTGTCGCGGTGGTGGATCTGGAGGCGGCAGCAAGGGTCGGGTTAGGATTTTTTTGCAGGGTGTGGGGAGAGAAGATGATGATGCTTTATATAAGGGGAAAATGGGCCATTGGCACGAGCTTCTTGTCGGGCTAAAGAAAAAATAAGAAAGGAGAAGGGAAAATGAGATAGTGGAAGTTAATGGGTTGAGTTTGATGGCTGCAGGTGTTGGACTATTGGGAAAAAAATAATAAAACAAATAAAAGGAAAATTGAGAGAAGAAGGAGAATGGGATTAGTAGATGGGCTTAGGAAAAAGAAGAAAAGTGAAAATAATAACAAGTAGTAATAATAATTGTAATGGTAATAGTAATTAATAATGTTACAAGAAATAGTAGTAATTATATATAAAACCAAATTAACTTCAAATATCTCTAAACAATTTGTATATTTAATAATAACAGTAATAATAAGGCATAAGCCAAGTTAGTCAACAATAATAAAATAAGAAGTAAACTGACAAAAATATTAATACAGTATTATTGGCTAGAGGATATCACAATGATGTCACATTAGCTTTTTTCAACGACTTTTATGCAAATACAACTTCATCATGCATTAAACAAATAATTACTTTTCATTTCCTGGAGTTGGAGTTATAACTACAATTTGTCAAATCAAACACATGATGTTGTATTCTAACTATAGGAATAAGAACTATAAGTAGTTGGAACTACACTTTAGTTTGAATTACATTGAAACAAACAGCCCCTAGCGGACCAATGACAAATGTTGACATTTAATAGAAAACATAGATAATATTTTTCTATGTTTCCTTTAGTGTATTTTTTTTCTCATCTAATCACTAAGAGCTCTTAGTCTACTGATCACCAGTGAGTCCTCATCAATGGATCTTCCTTGTAGAAACATCCAAAAAAAAAAATAAAGGGTTTTATCTTATATATACCTCTCAAATTTTTTATATTTTAAAATTACCCTCTAAATCTTCTTATTTTTAAAATTACCTTCAAAATCTTTAATTTGACCAAATATGTCCCCATTGCCAGCTTCGGATAAAAATTTAACAATTTTGAATTGAAATTACCCATTTATCCTAACTTATCTCTCTTCTCTTTACATGACTCATTCTCTCTATCAGACTCTCACTCTCGCTCTCTCTTAGAAATCCAAAAAAAACTAGATCTTTCTCCGTCGTACTCTTGGTTGTCTCTGTCGCGTTCTCTCTCTCTCTCTCTCTCTCTCTCTCTCTCTCTCTCTCGACGCTAATGAAAGGTCACGAGTAATGGATGTTAATCCATCAGAACATGGAAGGCATTCTGAAAAAAGACCACTTGACTGATTACTATGTTTTGACAAACATAAAATTTTGGTTGATTACAATGTTTGCAGGTGCCACTATGCTCTGTAAAGAGTTTTGAAAACCGAAAAGGTTCAAGCGGAACGTAATAATTAGTTATTCAATGGAGAGGTTGTGGTGTGAAAGTACGCATTCGGAATCCATTGTTTATATGAGGTATTTATTCAGTACTTGAAGATGAGACACGAGGAACGTCAATTAGGACAAGCAAACTTTCGAAAGCTTCGCTGAAAGTTTCAAAAGCTTCACTCAGCTTTCAAAAGCTTAGTGGAGCTTTTGAAAACCCTGAAGATGAAAACTGTTATTAGTCTACTAAAATGATCATATGCGTGATGGGCAGGCACAGACTTAAAATGTATAATGCACTCAGTGGTGGCAATTTGTATACATCGGCAAGAACAACTGTTAGATCATCTCCAATCCCCCTCTATATTTCTATATTTAGAGGGGGATATAGAAGGGGAGTGTATCCCCCTCTATATCCCCCTCTAAACATAGAGGAAGTCTTTCTCTCTCTTTAAATTTAGAGGAATGAGGGAGAAATAGAGGGCTGCCTCTATATCACTATTCACAAATTAAAATCCCATTTTGTCCTAAATGTCTCATTTAACTTTTTTAAGAACATCAAATGTATCATTTATAGGGAGAGAGGAGATAAAATACATCGGAAGAGTTTTTAAACTCATTGAAAGAGATAGCACAGAGATCGAAAGTTAAAAGGAGCGAGGAGGCAGTCTGCAGCATGCGCCATAATAAGGTTCGGTCGACCGGCGTGCACGACATGCACAGGTGCAGCCAGGTCGACCGCCCGGTCGACCGTGATAAGGAAGCGGTCGACCGGTGCAGTTGAACGACTGACACTCGGTGCCTGGTTGGTCCCGGTCAACCGATTGGTCGATCGAGGGACAAGGTCGGTCGATCGGCCCGGTCGACCGACAGGCGATCTGCTCTCCTAAACGGATTCAGATTTCATTTCTGATTTGAACGAATTCAATTGAGGTTTCCTAAAATCCAGGGACTCTCTAACTATAAATAAGGATTAGAGCCCTTATGAATTGTATCGCTAGAATCTGAAAATCACCTAGAGGGGGGGTGAATAGGTGATTATGCTAATCTAATGAACTTAATGCGGAATTTAAAAACTAATTGCAATAAACAAGAGATGCACACTCAAACAAGCCAAACAAATAATTTTGAATGAACAATATGAATAAATGCAAGGCACAAAGTAGAGAGAGAGAGAGTAAGAGCCAAGGGATCAAGCGCAAACAACAAGATATGTTTCGAGGTTCGAGCACCCAGCTCTACATCCCCGCCTTCACCCAGAAGGATTTTAAGTCCACTAGCTTATTCACAAAGGACTCCCACAAAGGGAACCTCCACCGAGGATTTGGGGCAATCACAATTACAAGGAGTACCCAACTCCTCTCCTTACAAACTCAACCTCCTCCTTGAGGCACAACTCCAAGCCAACAACAATCACCTCACAACTTGAGGGATTAGCACAAACCAATACAAGGATCACCTCACAACTTGAGGGATACAACCAAAAGGCACAAAGCCAAGAAAAGATTGGGTTTACAACTTGGTGGTCTAAACAACAACCACAAACAATCTCATTCTCCCACACAAAGATCCTATAGAATAAGAAAGTAGATGTAGCTCAAGTGTGGAGAAAACCAATGGATTGGAAATCAAAATCACAAAGAAAAATCCTTGGGAAAAACTGAAACCAAGATATAGAAGTTGAATCAAAACTCTTTTCCCAAAAACCCTTTTCTTTGATATTCCAAACCCTAGCAAAAACACCAAAAAGATTGTTCAATTTAAATCCAAAAACTTCTTTTGATTGCTGTGAAAACACTAGAGAGTCAGGAAAAATTCGCACAAAAAAAATATAGAAAGCTGGCCATTAATTGGGTATTTATAGCCCCCAGAAAAATATAGTCGTTGGCAGCAGAAACTGCCAAAAAATGACCTACCGGTCGACCGGTCGGTCGACCGTCCAACGGTGGGATTTTGACCGTTGGCAATTGACGGTCGACCGCCCGGTCGACCGAAAAGAACAGAGAGCACTGCTCTCTGGTCCGGTCGGCCGGCCGGCCGACCGGACCACTGTGCTGCCAGACGTGCACAGCTCTGTGCACGTCGGTCGACCGCTAGGTCGACCGGCCATTGGTTCGGCCGACCGCACGGTCTACCGACCTGGCCTGTCAGCCAGTGTCCTGGGTCAGAAAACATGATGGAAAAATATTTTAATAAATCCATAAAACTTGTAAAAATTACACAAAAATAGTTTTCTCATTTTATATTGAAATATAAACATGTGATAAAAATTTCATCACAAATAACAAACATTTTTAAACATTTTTGTGTCTTATCATTTTTACCAAAATCCAAAATCTGAATTTTCTAAAACTTGATTTTTTTGAATAGAAAATACATTTTGTCCAAAACTCTTCCAAATACAAAAACATGATATTAAACAACATTTAGGCATGATGTATATGGATATAATCCTATATACATGAAACATATATATATCCATATTTTTGACATTAATTCCAAAATATGTTTTGTTAAAAATACCAAAACATAAAACATATGAATAAGTAAGTCAAAACTAAGTTTGTCTAGGAAATTAAGCATGCATGTATATAGAACAAATATAATATACATTAAATCATGTAAACTTGTTTTGATCTATCTAATCATGCAAACCAAGATCGGTTTAACCTAAAATCGAAAAACCGAAAACCAATATTCAAAACATGAAACGTGTGTGTTGTGAACTTGAGCATATCATACTATTCTAATCTTTATAATTTTGGATCTAAACACAAAACTAAACTATGGTACCGAAGTCTTCTTGTAGAGCGCAATCTCCAAGTCGACTCGATCCAAAACTCTTTGATCCACCGAGCAAGTGCTATATATGATCTTTGACGCTCGGGCTCTTGAATCAACAAGTGAAAGCTTCCAAATCATCTTGTTAAAGCTAATCACCTACTAATAACTTGATTAATGATCTGAAACTAAAATCACAAGATTATTAGTACACATAACTACATGAGTTAATCATCATCAAAACTAGAGTGGAAGGCCTCTGGGCCAACAATCTCCCCCTTTTTGATGATGACAAAACTCATGGAGTTATATATGCATGGATTAAAGTTAAGCTTCAAAAAAGCTCCCCCTTAACTCATGCATAACCAAATAAAAATAATGAATATACAATGAAGGCTCTTAAACATGAATGCATAGAAATGCATAAACAATAAATGGGTTCTAGATATACCAATGAAATGTTTAAAAACAAAACATGCTCTAGAAACCAATTAAATTAAACTAAATTAAACTTAATATATGCAAAACATAAACATGCATATATAAATCTTATAAACTCAAAATCTTTCTCCCCCTTTTTGTCAATCATCAACAAAGGGGTAAACAATCAAAACAAAACAAAATCTTCTCACCCTTTTTTTTTTAATACAAAGAATCAATCATCAATAAAGGGTAAAACTAAATCAAAGAATTTTTCTCCCCTTTTTGTACGAAACAATGAATCAACAAAAGGTTAATAAAAACAATGTTCTCCCCCTTTTTGTCTAAAACAAAAATAAAACCAAATAGGGGTGACATTCAATTAAGGTACCAATTGAAAATATGTCAAAGAATAGCATCTTGATACCAATTAAAAGGAAACACACAAAAAAAATATTGATACCAATTGTAAGCAAAACACATGAAAATCTTGATACCAATTGAAAATAAATTTTGAATGTCTAAACAAAAATTTTGATACCAATTGTAAATATTTTTCATTTTGAACATATGATACCAAATTTAAATTTTCAATCATAAAGTATGGGAGTGGAAAACAAATACCAATTGAAAGATGAAATACAATTTTTCTCCCCCTTTATGAAATACCAACTAAAACAATGCGTAGGCTTGATACCAATTTAAAAGTAATCAATTGAAACAAAATTGAAGCTCAAGCTTAGCATAAACACAAACATATATATGTATGGAAAATAGATACCAATTGAAATTGATATTCTTGGAATTGAAAGCATACATACATACAAACATATATGAGTATACAAGAAAGATCAAAATTGATACCAATTGAAAGAGTCCAATGATACCAATTGAAACAACAATAATGATCAAGTGTATACATCATATTATCTACCTCCCAGTCATGGTTCAAGTTTTAAATGATTTTCACTTTAAAGCATACATGAACATGATCTCCCATCCAACCTCCCATTAAAGGTAGGGGTTTTCAAAAATTGATTTGAAAATGTAGTATGTTTGAAAATCTCTACCATAGTGAAGAATACGAACTAGTTATAGAAAAAAAAACTTTTAAAACTAGTACGAAATCCTTCAAGTAAGGAATAAAACAAAATTATTTTTCATGAAACACATGTAAATCACATGATCACTAAACACTCAAAGTCCATAAGCCCATATCGTAGTCTCATGAAAACAAATCATGAGTAAACTAATAAAGTGAATGTACAAGTATAATGTGACACATATCAACATGAAAATATTCAATTAAGCTCATATGAAATTCCTTGAAAACATAAAAACATGAAAAACTAGATTTTCATTACCAATAGAAATTACCTAAAAACATGAAAATCATCAAAACGATTTAAACTTCAAGGCATATGTATGTCATGTACAAACTAAAGTATACATACATATCCTAAACATAATGAGTCCACAAAAGTATATGCATGAAGGCACGTGGCTCAAGGATGTACATGTATAATCAATAGTTTGGACAAGATAGACATATACATGAGGTTAAACATAAACACATGGAAACATGAAAAACTAAATTTTCATTAAAACAAATTTCATTTCAAGGTATATGTATGATTTGTCAACTCAAGAAGTATACATACATATCCCTAAACATAATTGAGTTCATATATATAGATTTGCATGAAAGGCAAATGACTCAAGGGGTATACATGTATATCTTAAAGTTTGGCAAAATTACACATATACATGAAATGAAAACTCATACACATAAAACAAATTTAAAAATAGGAATACAAGTTTAAAATGCATGAATCATCAAAACTAGGCTATACTAGCACATTTAATGGGTTCAAATAAGCATCCAAGCACAAACATATATAAAGATTTATTTGTGTCCCACTACATGTACAAGTATAAATTCTAATCTTAATGAAAACTAACATCTAAACAAGTAATCAAATCATTAAGCATAAAACGGGATATAAATCAACATGAAAGACATAAAAATGATCATTATGTAAATCCATATGCTATTAGAATCATGATATACATAATAGCTAAAAATATGGTGAGAACACAACAAATGGGTCCATCTAAACATGGGTGATCTCAAAAACTATACATGCATGTCAATGATCTAAAAATCATGGCATTTAACATAATAAACTCTAAACATCAAAAACAAAAATCATAAAACATCCATATGATCATTATGTATATGCATGTGCATTAGATCTAGGGCATACATATTAGTTTAAACAAGGTGAGAACACTAAATATAGATCCATATAAAATATGGATGTCTCAAGTAACTAAACATGTATATCACTAATCTAATGATCATGGCATAATCATAATAATCAACAAACATTAAAACATGCTATAAACAATAATATGAAAAGCATGCAAATAAAAACGGGAGTTGGAGATCGATACCAAAACCGATGAAGGCACCTCTCTAGTTCTCCAAACCAATGGTGGTCCTCCTCCACCAAACTCCCCTTGAAAGTGATGCATCCAAAAATGGTTTTCTTTAAGCTTGGAACGCATCCACTTCAAGGCACCGCTACTCTCACGTGATGCGAGAGCCCACACCTACATCAAAAATTTTAGGGGTGGTCTTCGGTATCCATTTTCTTTTGGGTCCATAGGGGTTAGTATCTTTTCTAACCCAAACAAGATTATTTGCTAAATTTTCAATATGTAAACGATCATAGCAAAATCTAGCAAGGTGGCCTTTTCGACCACAATGTGTACAAATGTACACATGAGCATACATGTTATGGTTGTGTCCGTGATGAGCATGTGTATGCCGTGATGGGTGTACATGTAAAGATGGACCTTGTTTCTTACGAACCAAGGTTTCCAAACGTGTATGATTTAAAGTACATTGGCTCAAAGTAGAGCCCAAACAATCTACACTTTTCTTCAAAACATTTATGTCATTTTCAATAGTTGAAGATAAAGTGGAGTATGCAATAGGAGTGCTAGAACAAGAAGCTATACTAGCATGACAAATATGACAATCTATATCAATTTTCAAAGATTCATTTTTCTCTAAAACCAAATCCAATTCTTTAGTAATGAAATCAATTTCATTTTTCAAAACAAGGTTATCTTTTAAAACAAAATCCAATTTAGAAGATAGAACCTCATTGTTTTTCACAACATCATCACAATCTTTTTTGCTTTTCAAAACATCAATCTCTTTTAGGGCAAGGTCTAGTTGAGATCTTAGTGAGTCACGTTCACTAGTAATCTCTTCCTTCTCTTGCAAAATCAATTCAAAATTAGAGCACAAATCCTTTAATTTATTTTTCAAAACAAGATTATCTTCTTTCAAAAGTTTGTGTTTTTTCAAGAAATTTTCAAGCTTTGTGGCAAGTTCCATATTTAAAGTTTGAGCTTCTAAACAACCATAGCAATAGGAACTAGAGCTATCATCTAGTTGAGTATCCGATTGTACCTCAAGGGAGTTTTTCCCTTGGACCATGAGGCAATGCTCGTCGGACTCATCTCTCCTAGATCTTCTCAACTTGTTGACAATCCTTGGTAGCTCAGGAGAAGTCAATATGCTCCAAACTGCAAAAGCCAAATCAAAATGAGCAAACACGGGTAAAAGAAATTCATTAAGAGATGCTCTAAGTGTTTGAAGTGCTAATGCATTTGCCTTTTTATGCTTGCTATTATTTAGGTGGGATTCTTGAGTGGAGGCTTGATAAGCTAGATGTCCTAGGCTTTTCAAATGACTAGTCATCTTGGCTATCCAAAAATCATGTCTAGTAAAGTCAAACATAGGAGGGCTAGCCATGAGTGCAAACTAAATGTGTGCAAATGAAAATGCAAATGAAGATTAGCAAACCAAGATCTCACTCCTAGGTGGTTAAACCTAAATATCAGGAGCGGAGGCTCTGATACCAATTGAAAATCACCTAGAGGGGGGTGAATAGGTGATTATGCTAATCTAATGAACTTAATGCGGAATTTAAAAACTAATTACAATAAACAAGAGATGCACACTCAAACAAGCCAAGCAAATAATTTTGAATGAACAATATGAATATATGCAAGGCACAAAGTAAAGAAAGAGTAAGAGCTAAGGGATCAAGCGCAAACAACAAGATATGTTTCGAGGTTCGAGCACCCAGCTCTACATCCCTGCCTTCACCCAGAAGGATTTTAAGTCCACTAGCTTGTCCACGAAGGACTCCCACAAAGGGAACCTCCACCGAGGATTTGGGGTAATCACAATTACAAGGAGTACCCAACTCCTCTCCTTACAAACTCAACCTCCTCCTTGAGACACAACTCCAAGCCAACAACAATCACCTCACAACTTGAGGGATTAGCACAAATCAATACAAGGATCACCTCACAACTTTAGGGATACAACCCAAAGGCACAAAGCCAAGAAAAGATTGGGTTTACAACTTGGTGGTCTAAACAACAACCACAAACAATCTCTTTCTCCCACACAAAGATCCTATAGAATAAGAAAGTAGATGTAGCTCAAGTGTGGAGAAAACCAATGGAATGGAAATCAAAATCACAAAGAAAAATCCTTGGGAAAAACTGAAACCAAGATATAGAAGTTGAATCAAAACTCTTTTCCCCAAAAACCCTTTTCTTTGATATTCCAAACCCTAGCAAAAACACCAAAAAGATTGTTCAATTTAAATCCAAAAACTTCTTTTGATTGCTGTGAAAACACTAGAGAGTCAGGAAAAATTCGCACAAAAAAATATAGAAAACTGGCCATTAATGGGGTATTTATAGCCCCCAGAAAAATATAGCCGTTGGCAGCAGAAACTGTCAAAAATGACCTACTGGTCGACCGGTCGGTCGACCGTCCAACGGTCGGATTTTGACCGTTGGCAACTGACGGTCGACCGCCCGGTCGACCGAAAAGAACAGAGAGCACTGCTCTCTGGTCCGGTCGGCCGGCCGGCCGGTCGGACCACTGTGCTGCCAGACGTGCACAGCTCTATGCACGTCGGTCGACCGCTGGGTCGACCGGCCATTAGTTCGGCCGACCGCACGGTCGACCGACCTGGCCTGTCAGCCAGTGTCCTAGGTCAGAAAACATGATGGAAAAATATTTTAATAAATCCATAAAACTTGTAAAAATTACACAAAAATAGTTTTCTCATTTTATATTGAAATATAACATGTGATAAAAATTTCATCACAAATAACAAACATTTTTAAACATTTTTGTGTCTTATCATTTTTACCAAAATCCAAAATCTGAATTTTCTAAAACTTGATTTTTTTGAATAGAAAATACATTTTGTCCAAAACTCTTCCAAATACAAAAACATCATATTAAACAACATTTAGGCATGATGAATATGGATATAATCCTATATACATGAAACATATATATATCCATGTTTTTTACATTAATTCCAAAATATGTTTTGTTAAAAATACCAAAACATAGAACATATGAATAAGTAAGTCAAAACTAAGTTTGTCTAGGAAATTAAGCATGCATGTATATAGAACAAATCTAATATACATTAAACCATGTAAACATGTTTTGATCTATCTAATCATGCAAACCAAGATCGGTTAAACCTAAAACCGAAAAATCGAAAACCAATATTTTGTTGGCCAAAAGGTTACACTCTCCATTTGTTTAGAGTTTTGATGATAACAAAACAAATAAGAGCTATTTGGTACTAATTAGTTTGTTTAAGATAAGTTTCAGGTTTGTACCATATTTAGAGGCCATCGCTTAGCTATTGCAAGAACTTCTAGGTTCATGAAGCAAAGAAGGCGTTTTGCACATCAAGGAAGGAACATAGAAGAGAAGGCTCTAGCAAGGCATTGCATGGCTCAAGATTTTAAGATTGCTCAAGATAATTTATTAGATTTATTTTTAGTTTAGAAGTTTTGTTAAAGAATAGTGAATAGGTTTGAAGCTCTATCACATACGTTTTTGCGCACATCTTGTTTCCAAACAT
Source organism: Agave tequilana (assembly GCA_038442645.1). NCBI lineage: Eukaryota > Viridiplantae > Streptophyta > Magnoliopsida > Asparagales > Asparagaceae > Agave > Agave tequilana. Next base: position 33,034 of record JAVJIF010017975.1, on the reverse strand, counting down.
ATTTCCTATAATATATACAAAAATAGTTTGTATACAATCTTCAGCCTACAAACTCATTTTTATCCATTATATATATCCCTATTCAAAACTAGTTTGTTAAAAAAATAGATTTCTCCTCAAAATTTCGTTTTTATTTTGGCTTTTGACCTGAGCCGGTCGACCGCCTGGGTCGACCGACCTATGTCAGGTCAAGCCGGTCGGCCGACCCAGTCGACCGGGGTTCTGGCAGCAGTGCGTGTCAGTGTGCACGTTTCACGGTCGACCCGGACGGTCGACTGAGACTTGCCTGACTGACAGACTCTGCTCTCTGTATTTTTGGGTCGACCGGGCGGTCGACCGCAGCCTGCAACGGCTATTTTTTTGAACTAGCGGTCGACCGGGCCGGTCGACCGAGCTAACCGTTTGAACAGTAACGGCTAGTTTCTAAGCTGGTTTATTTTTTGTCCTTTTCTCACTTAAGTGTGTTTAAATGACATGTTTTGGTTTTAATACTTTCTGATTAGCCTTAAATATGCTTTATCTCCTAACCCTAGCCCTCTCCTATAAATAGGGGTATTTAGGGAGAGGTTGGTAACTAGAAAAATTATCAAAATTTTCACAAGTTTAAGGCATTCAAAAGAGCTTTGTTTCTTGGTTTTTGTGCTGAAATTCTCTCTCATTTTCTGAAGTGTTTTTCAAGAACTCTCTGATTTCTTTTTCTCTTCTCCTTACACACAAGAGCTTCATTCCTACTCATTGTTCTCTAAGGACCTTTGTAAGGGAAGAGAATTTTGCAAGAGAGAGTTTGTGGTCTTTTGACTACTCAGAGATTGCTTGTACTTGAGATTGTGGAGTTGGGTACTCCGGTGTATTTGTGACATCTTTGTGATAGTGGAAGTGGTTGGAATCCTTCTGGGGAAGGCGGGGAAGTAGAGCTGGGTGCTCGAACCTCGATAACAATTCTCGGTGTTTGCGTTTGGTTTACTTGCTCTTGTTTCTTGCTCTATTTTTATTGCTCTTATTACTTGCTCTCTACATTCATTGCTATATTCAATTGCTTTGTGAGATTGTTGCATCATAATTTTTAAATTGTGCATTGATTAGCATTATCACCTATTCACCCCCCTCTAGGTGATTTTCAATTGGTATCAGAGCTTGGACTCTAGGTTTTGGCTTAACATCCATAGAGAGATCCTTAAAATTTGCTAATTAACATTTGCATTCCATTTGTCATTCACTAGTAAACATGTCCGATAACATCAAAACCCCTCCTAAATTTGATGGACTCAACTTCCCTATTTGGAAGGTTAGGATGACTATCTTTTTGCAATCCTTAGGTAGCTTAGTAGCTAAATCATTGACCAAACCCTATGTTGCACCCGATAGTGATGAGAGCACATGGACCGACTTCAATTTTAGAGAATATGAGGCTAACTCCAAGGCCCAAAACTCCCTATTAACCGCCTTGAATGAGGATGACCTTACACGGGTAATTCATTGCCATTTCGCCTATGAGATTTGGCAACATTTATTGGTCACACACGAGGGGACTTCACAAGTTAAGAGAGCTAAGTAAGACCTCTTAAGGTCCCAATATGAATCCTTTAAAATGATTGATGAAGAATCTATTGTTTGTATGATTATTAGATTTACTAAAATCACCAATGCTCTTTCTTCTTTAGGTGATGACATCTCCAATGACCAAAAAGTGCGAAAAGTGATTTGGGCACTTCCTACATCATGGGAGATCAAGGCCACCACCTTAAAAGAATTGAACGACAAGGATGAGATGGACCTAATTAGTCTCATTGGGAACTTAAAGACCCATGAGATGGAAAAGAAAGCAAGAGAAGAGGCCGCTCCACTAAAGAAGAAATCCATAGCCTTCAAGTCTTCGTCCACTCTTGAAGACGATGAAGAAGATGAAGAAGAAGATGAGGAGTTATCACTACTTGTTCGCAATGTGAAGAGAATGTACCGGAGGAACAAGCTCAACTTCCGAAGGAAATTTGAAGGCAAAGAGGAGAGAAGAATTATATGCTACAATTGTCGAAAACCCGGACACATCATGGCCGATTGCCCGGAGTTCAAGAAGAAAATGACCTCCTCCTTCAAGCCAAAGAAACCAGAAGAAAAGAAAGCGTACAAGGCAACTTTGGATTCGGAAAGCGAGTCCGAAGAAGAGGTGGATACGGCAAACATGTGTTTTATGGCAAACACACCAAAGGTAACCCCTCAACCTCTTGATGATGAAGATGATGAATTAAGTAAAGAAGATCTTGTTCATGCCTTTGTGAAACTTTCAGAAACCTATGATAATAAAAAGATTGAATGCTCTAAATTGGAAAAGGAAGTTGCTTTTCTTAAAAATCAACTTGCTATTATTTCTAAAGAAAAAGATGAAATTTCTTCAAATTCATTTCTACCCAAAATGAATTTTGTGCTTACAAAGTTGCTTGTAAAGCAAAATTTCCTAAGATTGATGAAAAAGAAATTTCTTCTTTAAAAACTAGAATTGTTGATTTTGAAAAGACTTTAAAGGATTATTCTTTTAACACTAAGAAACTTGAAGAAATGTTTTCTAAAAAGCACACCTCTCATGCTAAAGATTCACATGTTAAGATTTCTCATGCTCACACTACACATGTTAAATCTTTTCATGCTCACAATTCTCATGCTCACAAATCACACACTCACTATGCTTTTAAATATGGTAGAGTGTATAGATGCATATATTGTGGTAAGAATGGACATTTGGCTAAATTTTGTTATGACCAAGTAAATAGATCAAATAATCTTGTTGGGGTCAATGAAACTAACTCTTTAGGACCCAAGAAAATGTGGGTACCAAAATCAAGTCCTAAATTATTTGATGTAGGTACACACCAAGGCTCCAAGACGTAGGGAGCGGTGGTACCTTGATAGTGGTTGTTCAAGACACATGACGTGGGACATCAATAACTTTACAACCCTATCAAGGTACGAGGAAGGTGGCTCCGTCACCTTCGGGGATGACTCCAAAGGCACTATCATCGGTATAGGTAACATTCAAATTGGTGCATCTCCTATTATAGAAAATGTTGTTCTTGTTGATGGTTTGAAACATAATTTGCTTAGCATTAGTCAATTTTGTGACCGTAGACTTAAAGTTATTTTGATGATTCTTCTTGCAAGATTTTTGATGTTAAAACCAATGATTATATTCTCACCGGTTTTCGTGATGATAATGTTTATATCATTGACATGCTTAATGTGGAATGTTCTACTAAATGCTTGAATGCTTTTGATGAAAATTCTTGGCTTTGGCATAGAAGATTAGGACATGCATCTTTTGACCATTTTTCTAGGATTAATTCAAAGGAATTGGTGAAGGGTATTCCTTGCTTGAAGTTTGAGAAAGACCGCATTTGTGGTGCGTGCCAACTTGGGAAACAAACCAAGTCTTCCTTCAAATCAATCAAGGATATCATGTCAACTAGGCCTTTAGAATTAATTCATATAGATCTTTTTGGACCTACTAAAACTAAGAGCTTAAATGGTAGTAGATTTGCATTTGTTTTAGTTGATGACTTTTCCCGTTTCACTTGGGTTTTCTTCTTGGAACACAAAGATCAAGCTTTTTCTCGTTTTAAGATTTTTCGAAAAAGAGTTGAAAAAGAAAAAGGTTTTTCGATTTTGAGAATAAGGAGTGATAGAGGTGGTGAGTTTGTTAACCAACTCTTCATGACTTATTGTGATGTAAAGGGAATTAAGCATGAAATGTCTTGTCCTAGAACTCCACAACAAAATGGAGTTGTAGAAAGGAAAAATAGAACACTTCAAGAGATGGTTAGGACAATGATAAGTGAATATGACCTCCCTCAATATCTATGGGCCGAGGCCGTAAACACCGCATGCTATATATCAAATCGTATTTATTTATGTAAAAATTCTTCCAAAACATCTTTTGAAATGTATCATTCTAGAAAACCTAATGTTTCATATTTCAAAGTTTTTGGATGCAAGTGTTTTGTTTTGAACACTAAAGATAACTTGGGTAAATTTGATGCTAAGGCTTATGAAGCAATCTTTGTTGGATATTCTACAACTAGTAAAGCTTATAGAGTATTCAATAGATCTTCACTTACCATTGAAGAATCCATGCATGTTAAATTTGAAGAATCTAATGTGTTTGTTGAGAATGTTGTAGAGATTGAACCATTAGGTGAAGACATGGAGAGACTATCCTTGAAGGACTCACCCGCTCAAGATGATAAGCAAGAACCAATTGGTGACGTTCAAGAGGATAAAGAGGAAAGCTCTCAACCGCTTCCTAAAGCTTGGAGATATGCCACAAATCATCCCAGGAGCTCATCTTAGGTGATGCTTCTAAAGGGGTAACAACTCGCTCCAAACTCCATGACCTATGTGGTAACTTTGCTTTCATTTCTCATTTTGAACCCAAAAGCATCCTCGAAGCCGAGGCGGACTCATATTGGTTGCTAGCCATGCAAGAGGAACTCAATTAATTTGAGCGCAACCAAGTTTGGCACCTTGTTCCTAGGCCCCACGATAGACCAATAATTGGTACTAAGTGGATCTTTAGAAACAAGATGGATGAGTCCGGAAATGTGATTAGGAATAAGGCTAGGTTAGTGGCCCAAGGTTACACTCAAGTTGAGGGAATTGACTTTGAGGAGACCTTTGCACCTGTAGCACGGCTTGAAGCCATACGGATGACACTAGCTTTTGCATCATTCAAAAATTTTAAACTTTTTCAAATGGATGTGAAAAGTGCATTTTTGAATGGTTTTATAAATGAAGAAGTTTATGTTGAACAACCTCCCGGTTTTATTGATCATGTTCATCCTAATTTTATTTTTAAACTTGATAAAGCTTTGTATGGATTGAAACAAGCTCCAAGAGCTTGGTATGAAAGGCTTTCTAGTTTTCTCATTTCAAATGATTTTATTAAAGGCAAAGTAGATACAACACTATTCACTAAGCATGTTGATAATGACATTTTATTGTACAAATTTATGTTGATGATATAATTTTTGGTTCTACTAATGAGTTTTTATGTAAGGAATTTGAAAAGGTTATACAATGTGAGTTTGAAATGTCTTCAATGGGTGAACTTAATTTCTTTCTTGGACTCCAAATCAAGCAATTGCAAGATGGGAACTTCATATGTCAAGCCAAATATGCAAAGGAACTCGTAAAGAAGTTTGGACTTGAAGACTCAAAGGTTTGCAACACTCCCATGGCAACTACCACCAAGCTTGATAAAAATAACCAAGGTAAAAATGTTGATATTAAATTGTATAGAAGCATGATAGGAAGTCTTTTGTATTTAACGGCAAGTAGGCCTGACATCATGTTTAGTGTGTGTCTTTGTGCTAGATTTCAATCGTGTCCCAAAAGAGTCCCATCTTATTGCGGTAAAACGCAAATTCGTTATATTAAGGGAACGATTGGAATGGGTCTATGGTATCCGAAAACCGGAGATTTCTCTATGACGAGTTATTCGGATGCCGACTATGCGGGTTGTAGAGTAGATAGAAAGAGTACTAGTGGGACATGTCAATTTCTTGGTAATTGTCTTATTTCATGGTCCTCTAGGAAACAAAATTCCGTAGCTCTCTCAACCGCCGAGGCGGAGTATGTTGCCGCGGGGCTTATTGTGCACAAGTCCTTTGGATGAAACATACTCTCCTTGATTATGATTTGCATTATAACCATATAAAAATATTTTGTGATAATACTAGTACTATACATATGACAAAGAATGCAAATCAACATAGTAAGACCAAGCACATTGAGATTAGATATCACTTTCTTAGAGATCATTTTGAGAAAGGAGATATAGATATTGATTATGTTTCTACGGATTTGTAACTAGCCGATATTTTCACTAAACCACTTGATTTTGCTAGATTTTCCTTCATTAGTGGTGAACTTAATGTTTGTGTTATTGAATAAAAATGTTTTCATAATCCTTTTTGATGTATGACAAAAAGGAGGAGAATGAGTTTTTATGATAAAAATATGAGTTCATATGGTTTTGGTTCCATATGAGCTTATACATGTTTTTAGTTTTTGATGTGTTTTCATGAATTCTTGTTTAAGTGTTTTGCAAGTATTTTATATCTCATGATGTTTATGGTTTTTGGTTTCATGGTGTTTACTTGCAAATTACAAATTACATTGTTTTTCTTTGTTTAATATAGCATAATTTGAGGACCTCCCCTATATTTTTGTTTATAGCTTATTTGTTTTGTCATCATCAAAAAGGGGGAGATTGTTGGCCCAAAAGGTTACACTCTCCATTTGTTTAGAGTTTTGATGATAACAAAACAAATAAGAGCTATTTGGTACTAATTAGTTTGTTTAAGATAAGTTTCAGGTTTGTACCATATTTGGAGGCCATCGCTTAGCTATTGCAAGAACTTCTAGGTTCATGAAGCAAAGAAGGCGTTTTGCACATCAAGGAAGGAACATAGATGAGAAGGCTCTAGCAAGGCATTGCATGGCTCAAGATTTTAAGATTGCTCAAGATAATTTATTAGATTTGTTTTTAGTTTAGAAGTTTTATTAAAGAATAGTGAATAGGTTTGAAGCTCTATCACACACGTTTTTGCACACATCTTGTTTCCAAACATATTTCTTATAATTGATTAGACTTGAAAGGTTGTACTTATTATGTGTATAGAATGTATTTGATGTACCCTTTCTTGTCTCCGTTATAGCACAAGGCTATACCGAGTCGGATCTCAGGGAGAGCTCGCGATGGAAGCTTTAAACGTTAGGTTGTGAAGTGATAAAACTAGTAGTCTTCTCTTGATTATAAACTTAGTGATGCAAAAGAAACTAAAAGAAGATGGATATGTTCATGTGGAAGTCGTTGGAAAAGAAATCAAGAATTGGTTGTGGTATTCACAAGAAAAGAACAAGAAACTTAAAGAAAGCGATCCAAGACTAGATTACCTTGCTAGCTTGCCAAAGCTTACCAATCTCCTTGATAGCAAATGCTTTGCCTAATGTTGTCAATCCATAGGCTTAGAATTCCTCTCACGTGTTGACCTAATTACTTTCTCATTTGCAAGATGGTGGTTTAACCATCGGAGAAGAGAAGATCATACACTTGCAAGATTAACAAAAGCAATCACCCATGAGTAGTGAAGTAGGCTAAACTAGTGGTAAACTAGTACATGGAATGAAAATCTAGCTACAAGAAGCCATTAAAGAACTAAAACAAAGCTTGAATTAGATTGCAAGAACTAAACAAAGCAAGTAATAAAGCAAGTAAAGAAAGCACAAGAAACTAGAATCAAACTCAAGTAGAGGAATGGAGGATGGATCAATCCTTGCATAGCTTCAAGTTGTCACCCTTGATTACACAAGCTCTCTCCCTCACAATCACTCTCTTTTGTAATGAAATCTAGGGATAGAGAAGAAGAGGGAACTAAAGAACAAAACCTAGAGAAAAATGAAAATTACAACACCTAAAACTAATCTCCTCTCTTCTCTGATCCGTCCCAGCTCGCAGGTCTTCATGGGGTATTTATAGGAGAAATGGGAAGCTTCCAGAGAGATGTTTGTTGCCACAAAATCCGGGGATCTAACGGCCCTAGATTGCCGCGCCCTAGTCGCGCCACGCGGCAAGATCTGGGCCGTTGGTCCAGATCTTTCTGGTGGAGATCAGTTGGGAAGTGGTTATCCACGTGGACCACTTGGATTCTCTGTTTGTTGCGCGGATCTCTCTAGATCTGGATTGAGATTTGGCTTTATCCTTTATCTTTTAATTAATCACTTAATTAGTGTTAATTAAGTGATTATTTGAATATCTCTCCATTAATTGTGTACCTGCAAATAAGTAGAGAAGAGGAGTAAAAATCACTTATTTATTTGTATTATGCATGGGAGTTATGATGTAAAATATGCAATATTGAGTACTAATCACACCCCCACACTTATTCTTTTGCTCGTCCCGAGCAAAAACAAAGAAAAAGAAAATAAAATCTAAGCTACAAGTTTATTACACCACTTTCGCAGGTGACGCGATTGCACTGAGCATGTGCAACAAGCCGTTAAACCTCTAGGTTACCCTAGAGGAGGAGTGTTGTCTCCTGAGGGTTTTCAGCGGATTACACCCACAAAATCCATAAAGAAAGAAGACAAATGTTAGTATTTTCGAAAAATGCATTTTGAATAAGAGATAAGTTTACGAACTATTTTTGCAAAAATATAAGTGATCCTAGGTCATAAGTCCACCTATAATCATTCTTTCTTAAACTTAGTATCCATGCAAGATTTTGTCTTTAATTAAGGTAAGAGTTCAAAATTGGATTGAATATTTTATCTCTCATAAAACCTAGATAATATGCACACCGTGTAAGTGAAGGTTTCTTGGGATTTTAACTCCAACCATAAAGCCATTTATTTATTTATATATTTATATTTTTTTCTTTTTTCTCTTTTTTCATCCCTTAGTTTCCTTAGCTTTCTTATTCACCCATGTAGCGAGCCTTTAACCGATGACTCCCAAACCAGATGGTTTTAGGGCACCAGATGAGAAAACATCCCTCGGGTTTAAGGACTCAGGTAAACAAGGCCACAAAACTAAGGGGGATTATTTTTATAATCACCGTTAGGCGTGAATAATCATGCTTCTTGAGGCACAATTATCCCGCTTAATTAGTGAAATCACCGTTAGGCGTGAGTCATTATGCTTCTTGAGGCACAATTTCCCAGCTTAATAAGTGATGCTTTATTTTATATTTTTTTCTCTTTTTTTTTTTTCTTTTTTTTTCTTTTATATATATATGGCATTTTTGGTCTTTGTTTCCATCCCAAGAAATGTGTAAGTGTAAAGTGCATATTATCTAAGGCAAAAAATTCAAGATAAGAATATCTCACCAATTTTACTTACTTAGCCTATAATCTTAAACAAGATCTATTACTTCAACTATGTTTAAGATGTCATAATTAAGGCTTTCTTAATTCCTAAGATACATCTTAATTTTCTTAAAAATAGAACAAAACTTTGTCTCTTTTTTCAAAAAGTTTATTTTTGTTTTTTTTTTTCTTTTTTAATTTTTCTAAAAGAAAAGTAAAAGAAAGAAAGTCTAAAAACTCTATGTTAGTAAACCCTCCCCCACACTTATTTCATGCATTGTCCTCAATGCATCATGATATATGTATGCATGAAACAAAATGGAAGGGGAAGGAACAAAAATTACCTCAAGGTGGTGGTTCCGGTGGTGGTCGGATTGGTCCACGGAACATGGCCCAATCATCTTTTCTTTGGGTTTTCAGGAACCCACCAACCATATCAGAAATATGACCCACTAAAAAGATGCATGCGTATGTTATTTTAATTATGTACATGCCCCCATCTAATTTTAAGATTTTCCAAATAATTTCAGACTCAAATTTATCAAATTCCTTGTCACAGAATGGAGTATGAACTGATAGAACTGTTGACTTGGACTCGGAAAGGAACACCAACTCAGGATTATGATTTAAATCAAGTGATGGTTCAGGAGTCGAAGTGAAGTCAGAAATTGTGTCCAAGTCAAGAAATGAAAACTCAAGTCCACAATCAGAGTTCAACGATGGAATGTGACTTTCTAAAAGTGATATCTCTTTACTTCCAATTTTAAGAAATTCAAGCTCATCACCGTACAATTCTTCAAAACTTAAGTCAACATCTTCCTTAAGAATTGTACAATCAGTTTCAGAAGTAAAGAGATTGAGAAAATCAAGGTCACATTTGAGTTCAATTCCACAAGATGGAGAACTTGCCAGAATGTCAATGGTATCTTCGGAAGTGTAAAATTGGGCAAGTTCAACATGATCCTCAAAGATGGATGATTCACTTTCATTGTGAATTGTGAAAGGATCCAATGTCGACTCCAGGAAAAGATTGAAGTGAGGTAAAGATACCGGAGTCATTATGGAATCAGGAAGAAAGATTGAAGCACAAAGTTGGGGTTCAAGATCACATTCCTCATGTAATTCAATTAAATGTAAAGAACTTGCCAATTTATCAATGGGATTTTCAGAAGTATGGAATTGGCCAAGTTCTATGTGATCATAAAAGATTGGTGATTCAATTTCACAATGGATAGGAAATGGATCCAATACTGACTCGGGAAATGAAGTGAAATTATGTGAAGATACCGGAGTCATGATTGAATCAGGAAGTAATATGGAATCATCAAGTGGAAGTTCAGGATCAAAATCATGTTCCAGTTCAATTTCAGAAAAAGGAAAACTTGCCAAATTGTCAATTGGATCAGAAGTGTGGACAAGTTCAGGTGAATGTGCTGAAATTGAATCTGAACTTCCAAGACTACATGACTCTTTGGATTTAGAGTGGCTAGTGACATTAGAAAGAGGATGAGAATGAAGAGTTTGGATCATCAATTCTATGTCACGATTCCTAGCATTTTGAGCATTGGTCATGTCTTCAAGCATCTTTCCATAATCGATGATTTCATTGTTTTGATGGAAAGAGGAAGTGTTGTCTTGGAAGTGTGAGTCAAAAGTGTGTGATGATGGAAAAGTTGACTCACACAAGAAATCTTTACTCGGTTCACAAGCAAATGGTTGTTCATTATGAAAAGGTGGAACTGAGTAAGATTCTTGAGAATATGGTGGAATTGGAGAGACAAATGGTTTTTGAAGTTGTTGCTCAACTCTCAGTAAGTTGGCTTCTATACTCCTTTGCAACTCAGATTTTTCTTCAAAGGGAGGTTCAGAAAAAGGAGTATATGAAGTGGACTCAGGAAATGAATATGGTGGACAAGGTGAATATGGTGGACAAGGATTTTGATAATTTGACTCGGGGTACTGGAATCCCCAATTACTCGGTAAAGAGTTAAAATTATTTTGGACATTATAATTATTAGATGGGGGGTATGGGTCGTAGTGATTCGGATAAGGCCAACCCGGTGTATGTGGTTGGTGCATATTATAAAACACCGGGTTGGAATTATCTGAATATGGTGTGTGTGTGACATAAGGATTATGATGGAAAGAATTGTAATTGTAAGCCATATCACACAATCACAAACAAACAAACAAACAAACAAACAAACAAAAGAAGAAAAGAAAAATTCTAACCTAAGTTAGGGTAGACTTAGACCTAGACGACTCCTAACAATAGATCGTCCACAGGAGGTTCAGTGTAGACTCTAACCACAAGCTAATCAGCCAGGGAAGGGTAAGGTTGGTGGGAGGTTTTCCGTCCGGAGACGTTCCTTAATTAAGTAACCAGCAACCTTCGGGCTTTCGGCCCTCAACCCCTTTCCTAGACACCGATTTTGCAAGAGTTAAATTCCAACACTTTTCCCCCTTAGGATAATCTCCTAATTGAGTCCGAGATGTCCCTAGGGCCAACGTCTACTTTTTATTAATTTAGGCTTGGGTTAGTGAGTGCTTGGGTAAATGATTTTCGGGCTAAGGAAAGGGTAATGACCTCCCCCACCTTATCTTATTTACCGGTATGCCCTTAGATTTGAATTGTGCAAGTGTACAAGAAATATAACAAGGATTCACTCAAAGCAAGAAAATCAAGCAAGAGTTTGTCCTAGTCTAATATGCAATGCAAACACGTACCTTGCCTCCAGCACTCTTCAACAGTAAAAGTAAAGAATTGAAGAGACACGTGCCTAAAATGCAAGTGTCTAAACAATTTTTAACAATTATCACCCAACTTTTTACTGTTTTTTAATTAAGCAGGAATACAGTGAACAACACAGGATTTCAAGTATAGAAACAGCAGTATTTTTCAGAACCAGAGGCCCTGCAGAAATTTGGTGAGAAATTCTCTCAAAAGTGCCGCGTTTCCACTGGATATGCCGCGGGTCCGCGGCACTTCAGTGGAAGCCTGGTCTCTGCTTTCTTGAGCAGAGGGCCAGGTTCACTTAGATGTTACTGCAGTAAATAATTTCCTGTTTTCTTCTCCTGAAACCTGCAACAGAGAAGAATAATAGTTTAGTACTTCACTTTAAACCAAAAAATACGTCGCTCTCCCCGGCAACGGCGCCATTTTGATTAGACTTGAAAGGTTGTACTTATTATGTGTATAGAATGTATTTGATGTACCCTTTCTTGTCTCCGTTATAGCACAAGGCTATACCGAGTCGGATCTCAGGGAGAGCTCGCGATGGAAGCTTTAAACGTTAGGTTGTGAAGTGATAAAACTAGTAGTCTTCTCTTGATTATAAACTTAGTGATGCAAAAGAAACTAAAAGAAGATGGATATGTTCATGTGGAAGTCGTTGGAAAAGAAATCAAGAATTGGTTGTGGTATTCACAAGAAAAGAACAAGAAACTTAAAGAAAGCGATCCAAGACTAGATTACCTTGCTAGCTTGCCAAAGCTTACCAATCTCCTTGATAGCAAATGCTTTGCCTAATGTTGTCAATCCATAGGCTTAGAATTCCTCTCACGTGTTGACCTAATTACTTTCTCATTTGCAAGATGGTGGTTTAACCATCGGAGAAGAGAAGATCATACACTTGCAAGATTAACAAAAGCAATCACCCATGAGTAGTGAAGTAGGCTAAACTAGTGGCAAACTAGTACATGGAATGAAAATCTAGCTACAAGAAGCCATTAAAGAACTAAAACAAAGCTTGAATTAGATTGCAAGAACTAAACAAAGCAAGTAATAAAGCAAGTAAAGAAAGCACAAGAAACTAGAATCAAACTCAAGTAGAGGAATGGAGGATGGATCAATCCTTGCATAGCTTCAAGTTGTCACCCTTGATTACACAAGCTCTCTCCCTCACAATCACTCTCTTTTGTAATGAAATCTAGGGATAGAGAAGAAGAGGGAACTAAAGAACAAAACCTAGAGAAAAATGAAAATTACAACACCTAAAACTAATCTCCTCTCTTCTCTGATCCGTCCCAGCTCGCAGGTCTTCATGGGGTATTTATAGGAGAAATGGGAAGCTTCCAGAGAGATGTTTGTTGCCACAAAATCCGGGGATCTAACGGCCCTAGATTGTCGCGCCCTAGTCGCGCCACGCGGCAAGATCTGGGCCGTTGGTCCAGATCTTTCTGGTGGAGATCAGTTGGGAAGTGGTTATCCACGTGGACCACTTGGATTCTCTGTTTGTTGCGCGGATCTCTCTAGATCTGGATTGAGATTTGGCTTTATCCTTTATCTTTTAATTAATCACTTAATTAGTGTTAATTAAGTGATTATTTGAATATCTCTCCATTAATTGTGTACCTGCAAATAAGTAGAGAAGAGGAGTAAAAATCACTTATTTATTTGTATTATGCATGGGAGTTATGATGTAAAATATGCAATATTGAGTACTAATCAATAATATATACAAAAATAGTTTGTATACAATCTTCAGCCTACAAACTCATTTTTATCCATTATATATATCCCTATTCAAAACTAGTTTGTTAAAAAAATAGATTTCTCCTCAAAATTTCGTTTTTGTTTTGGCTTTTGACCTGAGCCGGTCGACCGCCTGGGTCGACCGACCCTATGTCAGGTCAAGCCGGTGGACCGACCCAGTCGACCGGGGTTCTGGCAGCAGTGCGTGTCAGTGTGCACGTTTCACGGTTGACCCGGACGGTCGACTGAGACTTGCCTGACTGACAGACTCTGCTCTCTGTATTTTTGGGTCGACCGGGCGGTCGACCGCAGCCTGCAACGGCTATTTTTTTGAACTAGCGGTCGACCGGGCCGGTCGACCGAGCTAGCCGTTTGAACAGTAACGGCTAGTTTCTAAACTGGTTTATTTTTTGTCCTTTTCTCACTTAAGTGTGTTTAAATGACATGTTTTGGTTTTAATACTTTCTGATTAGCCTTAAATATGCTTTATCTCCTAAACCTAGCCCTCTCCTATAAATAGGGGTGTTTAGGGAGAGGTTGGTAACAAGAAAAATTATCAAAATTTTCACAAGTTTAAGGCATTCAAAAGAGCTTTGTTTCTTGGTTTTTGTGCTGAAATTCTCTCTCATTTTCTGAAGTGTTTTTCAAGAACTCTCTGATTTCTTTTTCTTTTCTCCTTACACACAAGAGCTTCATTCCTACTCATTGTTCTCTAAGGACCTTTGTAAGGGAAGAGAATTTTGCAAGAGAGAGTTTGTGGTCTTTTGACTACTCAGAGATTGCTTGTACTTCAGATTGTGGAGTTGGGTACACCGGTATATTTGTGACATCTTTGTGATAGTGGAAGTGGTTGGAATCCTTCTGGGGAAGGCGGGGAAGTAGAGCTGGGTGCTCGAACCTCGATAACAATTCTCGGTGTTTGCGTTTGGTTTACTTGCTCTTGTTTCTTACTCTATTTTCATTGCTCTTATTACTTGCTCTCTACATTCATTGCTATATTCAATTGCTTTGTGAGATTGTTGCATCATAATTTTTAAATTGTGCATTGATTAGCATTATCACCTGTTCACCCCCCCTCTAGGTGATTTTCATATTCAAAACATGAAACGTGTGTGTTGTGAACTTGAGCATATCATACTATTCTAATCTTTACAATTTTGGATCTAAACACAAAACTAAACTATGGTATCGAAGTCTTCTTGTAGAGCGCAATCTCCAAGCCGACTCGATCCAAAACTTTTTGATCCACCAAGCAAGTGCTATATATAATCTTTGACGCTCGGGCTCTTGAATCAACAAATGAAAGCTTCCAAATCATCTTGTTGAAGCTAATCACCTACTAATAACTTGATTAATAATCTGAAATTAAAATCACAAGATTATTAGTACACATAACTACATGAGTTAATTATCATCAAAACTAGAGTGGAAGGCCTCTGGGCCAACAGAATCCCTAGTATCTATCTCTTAAAAAAAAACTGGTAATTGATTGTTGAATCAATAGACTCTCTTTCTCCTTGCCCCGAGGACGTAGGCAAATTGTCGAGCCTCGTTAAATATTGTGTTGGCTTGCTTTCTCTCTTGTTTCTCTGTTCTTGTCATGTGGGTACTTCTCTGGCACGTCTATCTCCGTTGCTTGGGTTCCTAAAGTTGGTTATTTCAAGAAGGCGCTAGGCATAACAAGTGGTATTAGAGCATCCCAGTTGGTCGTGGGATCTTGTGTCGATTCTAAGGGCATTGGTGGCTGTTTAGCGGAGATCGTGTGTCAATATCGGAGCAGCATTGGGACTGTTTGTGATATCGTGTGTCGATCTCAAAATAATGTTTAGATTGCTCGAGGAATCAAATTTTAAGGAGTAGATCGCTTCGGAAACTCTTCGAGGGTATCGCTTTGAGGTAAAGATCCTATCTTTATCTAGTTTTTGACCTAACTCTGTTTGTTTTCCGCATTGTTTGAGGAATCAATTGAGAAGATGGCTGGAGATAGTACATCTACGATGAAATCTATGAATCCACATCCATTAAGGATTATTGTAGTGAGTTCAATGGTAAGAACAACTTTGATATGTGGAGATGTGAGGTGATGGATGCATTGACGGCATCAAACCTCGAAGATATTCTACAGTTAGAAAAAAAGCGTGAGACCACTACCGAAGAGGATTAGAACAAGATGAATCAAATGGTGTGTGCATTGATAAGGTCTTGTTGGACACAAGACATCAAGTATCATGTGTTGCATAAAACATCTGCAAGGCAGCTCTGGGAGATCCTAGAGAAAAAGTATCTGACGAAGAGCATCAAGTCGCAATTGCAGTTGAAGAGGAGGCTTTATCGCTCCCAAATGAAGAGAGGACTCTCCATTAACGAACACATGAATATCTTCACAAAGCTTCATACAAACTTAGTTAATGTGGATGTGAAGATCAATGAAGAAGATAAGGCGGTGATTCTATTGAATTCTCTTTCTGAAGAAGAGTATGAAACTTTTTCTCTTATATTAACAAATGGAAGACAAACATTTAACTACAGTGAGGTATCAGCTACTCTTGTGAATTATGAAGTAAGAAGACAGGACAGATTATTTTCTTCTGAGAGTAAATCAGCAGAGGCGTTGGCGGTAAGAGATAGGAGCTCAAATTGGAATGGCAGAGGTGATCAGAGGGGATTAAAGTCTAGGTCAGGTTTCAGAGATCTGAAGAAGAACCAGTGCGTCTTATACAAAGAGCTAGGGCACTGAAAGGTTGATTGTCCAAAAGCCAAAGGTAAGAAGGAGTAGTCGAAGATCGAGGCAAATCTCGCACAGGTGGTCAGTTCTCACTCCAGTACTTCACAGCCGGATGGCTCGGACTCAGACTCATCGGTATTTTCTTTCTTCATTACTACTCCTACTATTGGTTACTCAGGTAATTCTGAGTTGATCTTAGATACATGAGCTACCTATCATGTGTGCCCGAATAGGGATTAATTTTCTACATTTGAGAAGCTAGATAGATGTTTTATTGTCATAGATGATGATCATCCATGTAATATGGAAGGGATAAGTACAGTCTGTATCAAGATATTTGATAGGATAGTACGAGAATTGAAGGAAGTGAGGTATATACCTCAACTCAAAAGGAATCTTATCTCAGTTGGTGCTCTGAAACTATTGGGTCTTGTGGTATCTATTAGAGATGGTGTTCTCATAATGACCAAAGGCTCAATGGTAGTTATGAATGGCGGCCACCGAAATAATCTCCATTACTTGAAGGGTAGTACAGTTACAAGTCAGGTAGAGACTTCTATTTCTTCAGATGATGTTTGTACACAGGTCTGATAGATGAGGCTCAGAGACGGAGGAGAAAAGTCTTCGAAAGCTCCAGCAAAGAAGGGATTCTTGGAAGGTGTATTTATCTGCAATATGAAATTGGGTGAACACGATGTTTTGAACAAGAAGACAAAAGTGAAATTCAGCACCACTACTCACCAATAGGAAGGTCTTCTTGATTTTGATCATGTGAGTATTTGGGGACCTGCTAAGACTGCATCGCTTGGAGGTCATCAATACTTTGTCTCTTTTATTGTAGGCGTTGTTAGATATATCCCATGAGACAAAGATTTGAAGCCCTAGGTATGCTGGTGAAGTGGAAGGATATGATGGAGAAACAGATTGGTAGGAAGATTAAGGAGTTTCAAATTGATAATGTTGAAAGATGCAAGAACCAGTTCCTATAATTTGGCTAGAACACTGGTATTTGTGCTCACTTCACAGATGAAATACATAGGTTGGCTAAGGAAATCAACCGTTCCTTACTGGAGAAGGTTCGATATTTGTTATCTAATGCACGATTAGACAAATCATTTTGGGCTGAGGTGATTGTATATGCTAGCCATCTCATAAATGGATTGTCATCGACTATGATAGGAGGTAAAACTCCTCTAATAGTTTGGTTTGAGAAAGATTCTCAAGATCATGATTTGTTGCGAGTATTTGGAAGTTCGGCCTACTTTTGTGCCAAAGATGGCAATATAAATTCGCGAGCAAAGAAGTTTGTGCTTTAGAACATTAAAAGAAATATGAAAGGCTACCGGTTGTGGGACACTAAAAACAAGAAGATTGTATTGAGTCAGCATGTCAAATTTGATGAGACTTCATTGTTGAAGTCCACCATCTCTCAGCAGGTAAAGAGATTGGAGACCAAGGATGTATCACAGCGGGTGGAGTTTAATACTACTCCACTACCTCCAGTTGATTCGGTATCAGTAAGAATGATTGCCGAAAACAAAGATTAAGTAAGGGGGTTAGAGTGGAGTTATCTAAATGGATGTGTGTCTCTATCTTCTATAATATATCTGCGATAGTTAGAGCTAAAGTGGGTCAAGCCTCAAAGAGATATGCTATATAAGATTTTTGGTGCTATTGTCTTCTTATTATCTTCTCTGTTCTTAGAACTTAGAAAGAGAAAAGATGGATTGTATTGGGAGAAAGTATTAATCTAAAAGAAAAGTTTATACCTTACTAATAATCGACCACCATACATGCTAATGCTAGATAGATAATTACTTCACTTCAAATCCTAAACAAGATATTTTACTACAAGATAAAGTAAGATACATAGGACAGAAACTAGGGTACAAATTGAAATAGCACTAACCAAGATGTAACATTACAATATCAAGATTATTGGTCAAGTATAGAGTAAGAAAGATTATTAGAAAGTATAAGCAAATCTTTAACCCAAACACTTATTAAAGTTGAACATTAAAATATCAAGATCTTTATCAAGTATAAATTAAGAAGAACAATTAAAAAGTGTTAAACCTAGTTGTTTATCCTAATGAGTCTTCATGAATAAAAATTGAAGTAGGTATGCATACGATCTAATCTGGTTATCTACTAGACATTAGATGTGATGATGGTGATATCTTAGCAAGATGTGAGAAAAGATCTAGCTACACATGCTTGAAAACTAAATTAAAAAAACATGTAGAAGAAAGCATATAAAGAAACCAAATAAATATTAATAAAAAATTAAAAAGAAGAATAAAAGAATCTTGTTTATTGAGTTGTCACCATTAATTACAAGAGCCTCCTCCTTCTTTATAAAGCTTGAATTAGAAGTAGAATTAGAACTAGATCTAAAACTAAAATCTAAAAATTACAAAAAAAAAATTTGAGAAGAGACTAAAAGAAAAATCTTAAGTTATGATTTCTGATGGAAGATACTTGATTATGAGAGATTTCAGCTCTTTAAATAGGCCTCAGAGCTAATAACAATAGGATACAAATTAGAAGGTTTAACTCAACCCTAATTCAATACGGGACTTCAATTCTGCAGCAAGTTTGCGTATTTTTTGCTGAATATGACTCATCAGATGACTGCATTGGATAGAGTAATAAACATACGAATTGTAGCCCTTCAAGTCCTCTTTCTATAGTATCTTGAATCATCGGATTTGAATATCTGTAGAGAAAGTTATGATTGAAATAATAAAAGCTGTACGTCTAAATCCGAGTCTGAATTGATTTTAAACTCCATTTAGTTTGAATTATCCTCTTTATCTCCATTATGATTAGCATTATCACATCCATCTTCTAAAAGTATATATTCTGATTTTGAATTTGAATTATGAAGATGATGATATATACTTTTCTCCTCTTGATTTCAAATTGAGTTCAATTGAAACCCAAAATTAGATAGAATTAGGGATAAAATGAAGCTTCTTGTATCTTTATCTTCTCATTTAAGTAGCTACACATCATAATCAAAAAAAGAGTTAATAGAAATGTTAAATAAAAAATAATTAAGGATAAATATGCAAATATAATGATAGCAATGCAAAATTGAGATACAATCACACCCCACACCTATCTATTGATCGTCCTGGAGCAAAACTAAAAAACGAAAAATATCTAATCTAACTCACTTTCATAAGAATCATGGTTGCACTTACCACGTGCAACAAGCCGTTAAACCTCTAGGTTACCCCTAGAGGACGAGTATTTTCTCGTGAGGATTTTCAGTGAATTACACCCACAAAATCTATAAAAGAAAATAAAATGAGAAATGTTAATATTTTCAAAAATTATTTTGAAAAAAGGGAAAATATTTGAAATATTTTTACAGAAATCAAATAATCTATAAGTCTTAATATCACTTAATTATTCATTCTTATACTTAGTTTTTATTCAAATATTTATCATCAATTTAGGTTAGGATTCAAACTGAATTTCTCATCGAGTCTATTATCTTACCTTAAGTCATATGCATCTTTGTGACTGTGTATTTTTGACTTAGCAATTTTCAACTCTGACTCTTTTTATACCTTTATTTTTAAAGAAGTTTGAAGTATTACCATTTCATTGCCCTTTAAACACTTCTTTTTTTAAATATGTATAACTTATCTAATTTTTTTCGTGTAAGAATAAAGGTTTCTTGAGGCATTCGTACTAACTAATTGATTATTAGATGTGTTAATATATATATTATATTTTTTTTCAAACTGACCTAATTACCTTTGGCGTAAATACAAAAGCGTAAATACAAGGACTTTTTTAAGCCAAAGCACCTAGCTAATCAATAATTAGATTTCTTTATGTGTGTGTGTGTGTGTGTGTATTTTAAGGCATAAGAATCATTGTTTTGAATCCTAAGTATGTAAATGTACAAAATATGCATATTTTATCAAGGTAAAAATTAAGACTAAATTACTTTTTCAATTTTTTCTCCTAAACCTAAAAATCAAACAAATAATCTTATTTTAACTAAGTAATAAGAAATCCTAATTATGATTTTCTTACTCCTTAAAATTAACTTAATTACTTACAGAAATAAATTAAAATATTATTTTTTTCAAAAAGTTTTTAACAGAAAAAGAAAAAGAAAAATTTTGTTAGTGTCTACCTATTTTAGTATGTTAGTAAACCCTCTCCCCACATGTATGTCATGCATTGTCCTTAATGTGTGAATGAAATGCATGAAATAAAATGTAAAATAGGTACACCTATAAATCTATTTAGGTCTATTCCCTCTAACTCGCTTTCCATCATTCCAATGTGTCATCTTTAGTGATGAAATTGGAGAGGTCAATCTTTTTATCATTTTACCTCTCATCCTCTCTAACTTGTTCATCATTTTCCTCTTCCTCCTTCTCTTTTTCTCTCCATCATTCTTTACAATTCATCCTCATTATCGCACAATATTATTGGTACAACATGAATACCTAGAAATATGAGCTTATGCTCATACATCTCAAAACTTGAATTAACTATATCTTTTGGAGGTATGTAACTAACCAAAGCATCCCTAATCGAATCATCCAAATAGTTAAGTTCATATTCAAAAAAGTTTTTAAAACTTTAGTCAATTTCAGGTTCTTGATAATTGCACCCAATTATAAGATAGGATCTAAAAGATGATAGAGCAGGGTGTGGATAGTCATAATAATTTGGAAAAGAGGTTGATAGATGAAAAAAATAGTCTTGACCTATCAAATGAATTGTAAAGCAATGAATTAGATAGGCCATGGAGAATATATCTTTTTTATGATTTTCACACAAACAGAGAAGAATTTAGTTAGAAAATAATGTATATCGTTCCTTCCCTGTCAACGACGCCAAAATTTAATTGCCAAAAATAGAGATTAAGTAAGGGGGTTAGAGCGGAATTATCTGAATGAATGCGTGTCTTTGTCTTTCACAATATATCTACAGTAGTTAGGACTAAAGCGGGTTGAACCTCAGGGAAAGATGCAATAGAAGCTTTTCGGTACTATTGTCTTCTTATTATCTTCTCTGTTGTTAGAACTTAGAAAGAGAAAAGATGGATTGTATTGGGAGAAAGTGTTAACTTAAAAGAAAAGTTCATAGCTCCCTAATAATCGACCACCATACATGCTAACACTAGATAGATAATTACTTCACTTCAAATTGATATTTTACTACAAGATCAAGTAAGATACATAAGATAGAAACTAGGCTACAGGTTGAAAAACACTAACCAAGATGTAACATTAGAATATCAAGATTGTCGGTCAAGTATAGAGTAAGAAAGATCATTAGAAAGTACAAGCAAATTTTTAACCCAAACACTTATTAAGTTTAACATTAAAATTATCAAGATCTTTATCAAGTATAGATTAAGAAGAATAATTAAAAAGTGTTTAACCTAGTTTCTTATACTAATGAGTCTTCAAGAATAAAAATTGGAGTAGGCGTGCATATGATCTAATCCAGTTATCTACTAGATATTAGATGTGATGGTAGTGATATATTAGTAAGTTATGAGAAAATATCTAGCTACACATGCTTGAAAACTAAATTAAGAAAACATGTAAAACAAAGCATATAAAGAAAGCAAATAAATATTAATGAAATGAAAATTGAAAAGAAGAACAAAAGAATCTTGTTTATTGAGCTGTCACCATCAATTATAAGAGCCTCCTCCTTCTTTATAAACCTTGAACTAGAAGTAGAATTAGAACTAGATTTAAAACTAGAATCTAAAAATTACAAAAAAAAATTCGAAGAAGAGACTAAAAGAAAAATCCTAAGTTACGATCTCTGATGTGAAAATGCTTGATTATGAGATATTTTAGCTCTTTAAATAGGCCTTAGAGCTAATCACAATAGGATACAAATTATTTAACTCAATCCAAATTCAATAAGGGAATTCAATCTTGCAGCAAGTTGGCATGTTGTTTGCTGAATATGACTCATTAGATGGCTGAATTGGATAGAGTGACTTAAGAATTGTTTCCCTTCAATTTCTCTTTCTGTAGCATCTTGAATCATCGGATTTGAATATCTACAGCGAACGTTATGATCTGAATACTAAAAGATATACAGTCTAAATCCGAGTCTAAATTGATTTTAAACTCCATTTAGTTTTAATTATCTTCTTTATCTCCATTAGGATTAGTTTTATCACATTCATCTTTTAGAAGTATATCTTCTGATTTTGAATTATGAAGATGATGATATATCATTTCCTCCTCTTGATTTCAAATTAATTTAAATTGAAACCCAAAATTAGATAAAATTAGGGATAAAACGAAGCTTCTTGTATCTTTATCTTCTCATTTAAGTAACTACACACCATAATCAATAAGGGGTTAATAGCAATGTTAAATAAAATAATAATCAAGAATAAATATGCAAATATGATAATAATAATACAAAATTAAGATACAATTAAAGGACTTTAGCGGATGTGACACTGGGTGAAGATCATGTAGCCAGTTTTGATGTTGAACAAATTGAAGATATTAATAAGAATTTTGAATTATTTGCAGTTATTGTAACCAAGATAAATCTACGAAGGTGGGTGAAGAAGCATGAATCTCAAGTTGGTGACTACGACAAGCTCAAATGAAGGTCGTTGTTCTCCATGATGGTAGTTAGGAGGTTCATATCACTCAGCCAGTTTGGTTCACTGCTGAAAATCTATTCACAGGTGCTTGAGCTCAATGAAGCTCATTAAGCTACGGTTGGCTTGATCTCTTGGGTTAGGTACGTAGGCACTCGTAAAGGCGCAGTCATTTGGTGATGCAACCCGTATGAAGCTATTTGGTGTATATGGGTTCTCGAGAAACTGATTGGGACTTCACGTAGAGGTGAAGTGTTGTGATCTCGATGAACGTTTGATCTTCGGTGAGAAGATAGTTGAGTTTGCATAAGGGGATGTGCATCTAGTTTGCTAAAGCCGATGATGGTGTTTAGTGTGCTCTACTCAGATTTGGTTGGACCATTTTGAAGACATATAGACTAGAGAACCAGTCAGTTAGAGAGTCAGTGTTGACTCATGTTGAGTTCTTCTTGAGGTTATTTAGAATGGTATTTCATTCAGTTGTTGAGTTATAGACACATTCATTAGTTGGCTCATATGGTATTTTGCTTCAGTGAAGTGTTAGAAAGGCATGTATGTTGCATTCCGTTTGAATAGTTGAGCTGAAGTTGGAATCTTACAATTGATATTGGAGTTTGGAGAGCATTACCTGAGGAGACGACAAACTTAATTTTGATCTGGTATGATTAGTGAAAATCAATTGTATCTATGCTGGCGATTCATATCAAAGGAACCGGTTTCGTCTGTTGGCTAAGTCGAGATCGTGTGTTAATTTCGCTGAGATCGTGTGTCAATTTCGTTTAGAGCTCCCAATCCAAGATCATGTGTCGATTTCATCGAGATTGTATGTCAATTTCGCCTGGTGTTCATTGGAGTTCGGCTCAGATTTGGAAATCTTCACCGAGGTGGAGAATTGTAGAGAGAGGAGATAAAATACATTAAAAAGTTTTTTAAACTCATTGGAAGAGATAGGACAAACATCGGAAGCCAAAAAGAGCGAGGCAATTTGCAGCATATACCATAACAGGGCCAGCGCAGCCCGGTCGACCGCCCAGTAGACCATGGCAAGGAAGCGGTCGACCGGTGCAGTCGACCGACTGGCACTCAGTGCTCTCGGTTGGTACCAGTTGACCTCGATCGATCGGCCCAGTCGACCGACAAGCGATCTGCTCTCCTGAGCAGATTCAAATTTCGTTTCTGATTTGGAGACGAATCCAATTGAGCTTTCCTAAAGCCCTGAGACTCTCTGGCTATAAATAAGGGTTAAGGTCCTCATGAATTGTATCCCTCTTGAATATCACTCGAAAAAACTTGTAATTGATTGTTGAATCAATAAAATCTATCTCTCCCTTACCCCGAGGACGTAGGCAAATTGCCGAACCTCGTTAAATATTGTGTTGGCTTGCTTTCTCTCTTGTTTCTCTGTTCTTGTTGTGTGGGTATTTCTCCGACGCGTCTATCTCCATTACTTGAGTTCCTTAAGTTGGTTGTTGCAAGGAGGCGCTAGGCGTAGCATCCTTTAATACAGTTAAACTAATTATTTAAAATCAATATAACTTTAGATTTACTTATCTATTTGAAATAAAAATTATACCGTTGGAAATGTCTCATCGATTCTTCCATAATGATACTAATATTGAGTATATTTAATATTGATTTTAAATTTCTCATTATCAAACATCGAAAATATATCGAAATTGAAATACACCAAACTTGAAAAAAATTTACATCCCCATGTATTTGCTTACTAAAATTTAACATTATTATATTATATTAAAAATAAACTAAATTAAAATTAACACCAAAAACATTCAATATAAGTCTCATTTAAAAGTCCTCGGCGAGATGGTTCTAACGGTATAATTTTTATTAAATAATAATCTACTCTTAAATGATTTGTTAACATCTAAACTAATATTTAAAAAAAATTGGTTAAAATAGAGGGCTGCATTGGAGCAGCCATCTATATATTCAGGAAATATTCGGGTATATTCCCAAGCAACCCTCTAAAAATAGAGGGTTGCATTGGTGATGCCCTTACACTGGTTGTTTCCTTTCAATTCAACTTGCCAACCGAACAAGTTACAGAACAGAAAGGCTTCTTCTTTTGTAATACTTTGTGCTATTGACTGAAAACTTTACTAACCAAAAAAGAAGGTTTCACTGATATAACAATATTTTCTTGAAATATTTTTTTTTCGACCCAAGTTGTATCCAATATGAAATTGTTGATATCCTATTTATATAATTCCAATCCTTTTTTTTTTTTTTTTGAGGGGGGTAACCGGATGGGGGTGGTGGCAGAGGAGAAACCGATAAGGGAAATCAAGAGAGAAGAGTAGTGATGGGTTTTAAGAAGTAAGATAATATTTGACCGTTGGTGGTCTGTGGACCAAGGTATGTGGACCGCGGTACAGGTACGATTTCAAAAAAAAATTAAGTGATATGCTAAGAATATCTTATTTTGATTCTTTTTAACTGACGAGAGGGATAATCTTAGAATAGGATAGAATATGGGAGATAATTTTAGAAATGTGAAGATTCGGGATAATTTTAAAAATAAAAAAGATTTAGGGATATTTATATATAAGAAAAACCCATAAATAAAATCTCAAGCTCCAAGATCTCTGCAAACTCAAGGGCTCAAAGCCTCACCCCATTCTCAATAAGACTTATCAGGGATTCAGGATGGAATAGGAAAAGGGTACTTGGGCTTGACGAGGAAGTAAACATTATGGCCCATGGAAGAGCTCACATTAGTTTAACTGGGCCTGAAAGAAGGAAGAAGCTCAGCTCGAAGATTCTGGACTGACCCGTGTAAACAACAAAAAACCTCCTTTTGTGAACTATGAAAGTATTTTATTATCTTTTTATTATTATTATTGAACATTAAATCATAATCAGACTTGAATCTGAGATTATCCATAATCCACGCTCACACTTTTACCAGTGAACCAGGGCTCAATGCTATCAAAGTTTGATAAAAAGAACATTCATGTTCGAACTTCATAGAATATCTCCCCGTACTATTTCAAATTTCACAGGAAATCTTCTTTTCTATTTTAGATTAACGTAGGCGGTTTCTTAAAATCTAAGTGCTATAGGAGTGTTCTGCTAATCTATCACAAATGGAATTTTTTGTCAAATCTAATAAAACAATTGAATTTATTGTCAAATTTTTATTAACACAATATTTCTAAAATTTCCTCCTGTTATTTAGAGAGAGATTTTTCTTTCACGCATTCAATCTACACAATTTTCTACACAAGAGTTATAAATGTGACTCCATTGTTAAAGAAAAATTAATATCATTTATAGAGTCTCATTGTATTAGCCTTGTGTAGAAATTGTATAAACTGTACAAACTGTACGTACGTAGAAAAAGAAATTTCTTTGAGAAGCCATTGTCTACGAGATCTAGATAATTGTGAAATGTGACCCAAGGGGGAAAACTTTTTTCTTTTTTCTTTTATGGGGTACTGAGGATCAGGAGAGCTCGAGTTTAATTATTAAGATTTAGGAAGAGATAAAAAATATTGAGCGAAAAAAGAAAAATGTGAAAGCCACAGTTTCTCCATGGGACACGTGTTGGGATTTCCTGTGGGCATCAGAGGTAGGGGTGCCACCGGATACGAATTATCCGCGGATATCCGCATCCGAATCCGCTTCCAATCCGGATACGGATATCATTTTTTCACATCCGTTAATATTCGTATCCGTATCCGTATCCGAAAGGTAGCTGCGGATACGGATATGGTAAAAGTAATATCTTATTCGTATCCGATCCGATATCCGAATGTTGCGTGCTTCATAATGATATTGGTATGGAGAAGACTATTCTTCAATGAAATAAGGTATTAAATTTTGATATTTTGAGTTAGTGAAAAAGTAATAGTGAAAAGTATTCGATTCTTGCAAGAGCACCACATGATATTTTGAGTATTGCGACATCAACCGTGGTATCCGAATCGGCATTTAGCACCGGAGGACGTGTAATCTATTGTTATAGAAGTCAAATGATAATGAATACGATGAATGTATTGATATGTACACAATAACATCATAGTATGTATCACATTTAATATTGTAGTAGATGAGATAAAAAGTAATATAAGTATTTCTATTTAATTTATCTGTAACTATATCCATTTTTAACATATCCGATTAGTATCCGCATCCGATCCGCTAATATCCGATTTATATCTGATATTCGATTTTGGCGGATACGGATATCATTTTTTCGCATCCGCCAATATCCGTATCCGTATCCGTTTCCGAAGGTTGGGTGCGGATATGGATATGGTAGAGGTAATATCCGATCCGTATCCGATCCGATGGCACCCCTAATCAGAGGGCACGAGAACCGCAAATTACGCGTGCAACATGTTCTCTAGAGATTAAATTTCTTCTAAAAAGTAATTTCTAAATGTTCTAATTTTTTCTGAGGGATTTTAAGGTACAAGTGCTTAGCAAATTTTATATTTAGATATTAGTTCTTAACAAATTTTTATTTGAGTATTAGTTCATAACAATACACGACACATTGAAAAGAGCCCCACCATTAAAAAATATATCTATTTCATCAACTTGACTATGAGTTAATAATGGTTGAGAAATTACTTATTTACCCACATTGCAATAGTAACTAGAAGTAATCTATTCGTGAAAAAGAAAAAAAGAATTAAAAGATTAACCTATTGATTGATGGTTGGTCTTCCTGTCGCCCTCTCCCCGATTGGACCAAAGTCGCAATCACAATGAATTATAAAGGAGGTAAAGATGAAATATTGTTGGTGGTGGTGATTGACGACAATTCTGACATCAATGACACTTCAGGTGAAGACGAAATTCTGAATCTGAACAACAATGATGATGACATCTATCTACGCGGCTACGAGTGAAACAGAGCACGAGGATTCTTAGGACAGACAACGTTTGTCGATTGGACAGGGAGTTCATTTTGATTTTGAAGGTAATCTTAACATGTTAAAAAAAACATATTGTTCTTTAGGTTTTATGACTGGCAATAGATAAATAAGAAGAAGAAGACTTATTTGTGCAAAGACAAGATACCATTAGGTATGGTTCTTCGTTGTATATATATATATATATATATATATATATATATATATATATATATATATATATATATATATATATATATATATATATATATATACACACACACACACACACATATTGGTCACATGTTTACACTGTTTTAGGAGATATAATAGGAAAACATTGACTGAGAGAAAGAATAGGAAAATATTGACTAACATAAAGAATGAGAAACACATGGTGCATGAATCCCATGAGTCCCATGTGTTCCTATAATCATGGAGAGATTTTAGGATCTGGTTGATTTCATGAGGGGTGCCTTTCACATGAATCACATGTTTCACATGAGTTACGTTTTGTCATTGATATCTCTAACACCCCCCGCAAGCGAAGCGGGTTTAAGAGAACCGAGAGCTTGTTCTTCAGCATGGAAAATCTGAATGAGCTCAAAGGCTTAGTTAGGATGTCTGCTAGTTGGTCTTTAGTGCTAACAAACCGAACATCCAGGACTCCATTGGCGACATAGTCCCTCACAAAATGAATGTCAATCTCAACATGTTTGGAGCGGGAGTGACGAATAGGATTGATTGAGAGATATGTTACACCGAGGTTGTCACAGAGAACTATTGGGGGAGATTGCGGAACTCCAAGCTCACGAAGTAATGACTGCAACCAAATGACCTCTGCTGCAGCATTGGCCACGCCCCTATACTCTGCCTCAGTGCTAGATCGTGCCACAGTGCACTGCTTCTTCGAGCTCCAAGAAATGAGATTTGTACCAAGAAAGACACAATAGTCACTGATAGATTTTCGATCATCGATCGACCCTACCCAATCTGCATTCGTGTAAGCAGTAAGCTATACAGAATAATGACGAGAGAGAAAAAGGCCATGTTTAATGGTAGATTTGAGATAATGGAGGATCCTTTTTACAGCGCTCCAATGCTCATCGGTTGGAGTTTGCATGAACTGAGCGACCTTGTTCACCGAGAAGGCAATATCGGGTCTGGTAAAGCTTAAGTATTGTAGAGCCACAACAGTACTTCGATAGACAAAGGGGTCAGAGAGAGACTTGCCAACAATATTGGATAGCTTACAGGAAGTGGCCATAGGCGAGCGGACAGGCTTGACACCATCCATCTTGAGTCGGAGAAGCAAGTCACAGATGTACTTCTGTTGGGAGAGAAATAGACTTGAGGGTGTACGATGACACTCCACGCCCAAGAAATAGTGCAGTGGGCCGAGGTCTTTTAATGAGAACTCCTGGCCTAGTTCTTGAATAAGACGAGTGACAGCCCGTAAGTCATTGCCTGTGATGATGATGTCGTCCACATAGATAAGAACCAGAAGAAGATTTGTCCCGACCCGTTAGAGGAAGAGAAACGTGTCGGACTTGGAGCCCACAAAGCCCAATGGGACTAGTAACTGCTGAGGCGAGAAAACTAGGCCCGTGGAGCCTGTTTGAGGCCATAGATACTGCGGTGAAGCTTGCATACATGATCGGGATGAGCGAGATTGATGAACCCCAAAATTTGTTCCATTAGACTGTCTCAGTAAGAAAACCAGTAAAAATGCATTATTCACATCCAACTGTCGAATAGACCATCCTTAGAGACAGCCAGACTGCACACGGTACGGACAGTGGTCGGTTTGATGACCGGACTGAATATCTCACCATAGTGTAATCCTGCTTGTTGATTAAAACTCTTGGCCACTAGGCGGGCCTCATACCTGTCAACAGAACCATCAGATTTATGTTTTAACTTGAAAACCTATTTACAACCAACCAGATTCATGGTAGGGTGGTATGGCATAAGGGACCAGTTTTTATTCTTAAGCGAGGCATTCATCTCAGTGTCCATTGCCTGGTGCCACTTGGGATCTTTAGAAGCTTGCGTGAAACATGTGGGTTCGACAGGAGTGGTAGCCAAGTCAGCCATGAGACAGGTAGGCATGTGATACCAGGTGGCTAGCCAGACTTTTGGTGTTCTGGTAACCATATGTGGGTCCTGGTAGGAGGGAGATTGGGAGAGCCTGAGGATGAGGACGAGAAGAAGGACTCATCGGCGAGTGCTGGTGGAGGTGGTGGAGAAGGAGTATATGATGGAGGTGATAGTTGAGGAGGAGAAGAGTTAATGGTGGGGCCCGCATGAGAAGAGGGAACTGGAACAATGGAAGGTAACAGAGGCATGGAGATGAGGATCGGTGGTGAAGGCGTGGGAGTAGAGGGGGAGAGAGAGGGCAAAGGAGAATGGAAAGAAAAGGAAGATTTCTCGAACACAACATCTCGAGAGATGTAAATACGACCAGAGGCGACATGCAAATATTGATAACCTTTATGCGAATCCGAGTAACCTAAGAAGACACATTGACTGGACCGAAAATTAAACTTACGAGTTTGGTATGGACGCAGATGAGGGTAGCAAGCACAACCAAAAATTCATAAGGAAAGGTAGTCAGGTGTTTTATGAAATAATTTCTGGTAGGGAGATAGATTATAGAGGACGAGGGTGGGCATTCTATTGATGCGAAATGAGGCAGTTTGGAAAGCATAAGGCCAGTAATGAAATGGAACATTTGACCGAGCCAGAAGAGTAAGGCCGGTCTTAACAAGGTGGCGGTACTTTCTTTCTGCCATGTCGTTTTGGGCACTAGTGTGTGGATAGGATAAGCGATGAGCGATACCCTGAGAAGAGAAGTAAGGTTTAAATTTGATGAACTCGCCACCACCATCAGTTTGGAGTGCTTTAATGGAACGCCCAAAAAAAAATTTCACATGAATTTTGAACTGAAGAAAAATGAAGAAAGCATCACTTTTATTTATTAAAGGATAAAGCCAAACATACTGTGGTGATCTACAAAGCTAATATAATAGCGATGACCACTTACAGCGAAGACAGGAGACGGACCCCATAGATCGGAGTGAATAAGCTCTAAAGGAGCAGTAGCAATCGTGGAAGATGACGAAAAAGGAAGACTGTGACTTTTCCCTTGCTGACAGGGGATGCAGAGAGGGATAGTAGCACGGTCAGGGAGGAAAGGAAGCTGATGCTGAGATAAAATACTGGAGACAACTCTGGTGGAGGGATGACCTAGGCGCTCATGCCAAACGGAGGAAGATGCACGCTCACCGAGAAGAGTCTGAGAAGAGACGGTGAAGTTATGATCCCCAGGGAGAAGACATACATGCCATCCTTAAGTTGTCCCCGCAGTAGACTTTTCCGAGTGGAGAGATCCTTGATAAACAAGAGTCAGGGTGAAATTCAAGAACTTTATTATCAGCAGTAAATTGACTAACAGACAGAAGATTTTTGGAGATATCAGGAATATGTAAAAGGTTTTTCAAGACAAAGTAAGAAACAGGAGAACACAATAAAGAAGCACCAGTAGCTCGGATAGGCAAACATGTCCCGTTACCCATGCGAACTATGTCGGGTCCTTGATATTCGGAGTGAACCGTCAGATTCGCAATGTCAGTCGTTAGGTGATGAGTGGCTCCGGAGTCAACATACCAGTTGGAATCGACTGGACTATTCCTATAAGAGTAGAGAATAGCAGTTGGGCTAGCCGAATCATCATAACGATTGTAACATTGGTTAGCATAATGGCCAAAAGGATTGCAGATCTGGCACTGAGATCGGCCACCGGTGGACTGATGTGACGGTAAGAAGGAACGTCCATGACCACGACCGCGCTCCCTGCCTCGGCCATGTCCACGACCACAGAAAAAAGATGGAGCCGAATGGTAGCTTGGAGTGTGGGAAACAGTATGAACCACAGGAGAAGGGGAGATGAGGGTTGTGGAGTCTAGTGAAGTGATAGCATGCCCACGATAAATCTCCTGGCTAAGCATAAGGCCGATGAGTTCTTCTGACAGTACAGGGTCGACTCGTGTGTGTTGACGACGGACGAGACGAGTCATATTCGGGAGTCAGACCACTGAGCAAGGTAGAGACGAGGTCAGAGTCGGCAACTGGATTAGCAACTGCTGCCAGGTTGTCCACGATGGACTTGACAGACTAGATGTACTCTAATATAGAAGAGGTGCCCATCTTGACGGTGTGCAGCTGATATTTGAGTTGCTGCACTCTAACTCTGGATGGTGACTCAAAGATTCGCTCCAGAGAGCACCACACATCACGAGATATGGTGAGGCCGATGATATGAGCAAGAACAGTCTCATTGAGCGAGGAGATAAGCCAACATAAGGGCATCTGATCAAGCTTTATCCAGCGAGTGTATTTTGGATTGATAGTGGGCTGAGCATCCTTCTCGGTAGAAGAAAGGAACCGGACCGGACACGGAGAGGTTCCGTCGACGAGGCCTTCGAGATCGTGGAGCTTGTGAAGAAGAAGGAACTGGGAACGCAATAATAGATAGTTTCCCTTATCGAGTTTGACATTTAGAAAGTGAGTGATGTTGGGATTGGGAGCAACCATGGATGCAAGTGTTTGGATGGAGGTGAGGGAAGATGAAAAGGAAATACTCGACATGGTACAGGAGGTGCTCTGATACCAAGATAAATAAGAAGAAGAAGAAGACTTATTTGTGTAAAGACAAGATACCACTAGTTATGCTTCTTGGTTGTATATATATACACATATTGGTCACATGTTTACACTGATTTAGGAAATATAATAGGAAACATTGACTGAGAGAAAGAATAGGAAAATATTGACTGAGAGAGAGAATGAGAAACACATGGTGCATAAATTCCATGAGTCCCATTTGTTCGTATAATCATAGAGAGATTTTAGGATCTGTTTGGTTTCATGAGGGGTGTCTTTCACATGGATCACATGTTTCACATGAGTCACGTTGTTGTCATTGATATCTCTAACAGCAATGTAATCAAAAGAGTGAGTCCAATATTTTATAACCATTTTAGGGTTTTCTATCTTAATTCTCTTACGATGGATTTCCATCACGTCTTATGATTTAGTACTTGCTCCAATGTTTTTATTCAAATTCCCATTTAGTAAGAGGGACAACATAAGTGAAGAATTTTTTATGATCAATGCCAAATTGTATTGGGGATTTGAGCATCAATTTTGGTGACCAAATCGAAGTCTCTTTACTAACGAGAACACACAATATGTGATAATCTTTCGTTATTTTTATCTACATCAGTTTGTGTGCAACTTGATTAAAATGGTTGAGTTTGTGTACAGTTAATGAGTGGAAGTGGCTTATTTGCTTAAATACAGTACGCACTATGTTTTCTGTTTCTTTTTTAGACAAAATATTTCTTTTGGCAGCGGCAAACTGATGACACATATTGTGAAGCCTAGCAGGGGATTAATTAATGACTGATTGT